>MU184682.1:32539-88903 GCA_016904865.1 Pissodes strobi | reverse complement strand
AAAAGTAAAGTGAACCATAGATAAAAGTGAAACCTAATTAAAGCATACCAATATAACTAAAACGAATTATAACGCTCATAACAATTTAAACTAAAAGTAAACTCAAGGGAGCCGAATAGGTCGAGTCCAGTCAGTCCTCATCGAATGGTCATGCGTTCTACGCTATTCTAGTAAATTGTATTCAAACATAGTCGTCATTCTAAGTGCATTCCTTCCTGTATCTGAAGACCAATATACGTACAGTTTGTTTCGAATTAAGCGAGTCGTTATTCCATCTGATATACAACCCCCAGTTCAAGGAGGAACGCCGCCAGTAATTCCACTCAGCAGCACGCACCAGGGAAGCGCCCAAAATCCTCTTTGACAATATTTAAAATACATATAATGTATTATATATTTTTATAAAGCTTATAACATTTCCAATCATACGAAAGAAAAATATACAGGGTGTTCCATTTAAAATAACATAAGTTTGATTTATAGCTAAAAATTGACAGCTCACAGCAAAAATCTGATCACGCCACTGGATTCTACGTCAAAAACTGTATAAGAGAAGTTTTTTAGCTTTGCGATATGTTAAAGGATAACGGAGATGCGAGGGGGGTCCCAAAATGCATTATTTTCAATTTCGTCCTGTATCTCAGAAACGAAGCGGGCTATGAAAATTTTGTTTATACCATCGTTCTTTTCACAAAAAAGTAGCACAGTATTGCGGAAACCGCAACTCTCTATCTTTACTCGTAAGTGAGATACCCCGTAATATCATCGAAAATGGGACACCCTGTACAGCATAACTCGGTTTAGGAATTGTGATCGAGGTTTTCTCTGCCATGCTCTTTTCCCTCGTGAATTCCAGGCGGAGTATGGCACGTTTTTCTTTAATAAATTAGGCGTATTAGGAATCTGTGGTTTAATTTACATGACGCAGCTTTCCCTCAAATTTCCCTAATTGTGTTTAGTCGAAGCCCAATCATTTAATTAAAAATTGTGTAAGATATAATAATAACACAACGTAGGTATTGATTTTCTTTTTAATCTAGTTTGACGATCATTGGCAAAACGAAGACAAAGCACAACTTATCTCATTCAACTATGTTGAACAGACCGGGGTGGGTTATACTACAATATCTCTCCGGAAATGTCTTTCATTTTATCTTCTAACTCTTGCAAAGAGAACTGACAACAATCTTCAGAACTTTCTATAGTCGCGTAATTTTTTAAAGGTACCTTCATCGATGGGACGTCCTGCTTTTTGTTGGGAAAAATCACGAAAAAAATCTCTATGGCATATTACATGGTACCTTGCTTCTGCAGCCACAAGATCACCTGTGGTAACTATTCTTGCATAAACTTTGTGGGACCAGTCACAATTTCTTGCATTACATCGAGCTTCAATGTTTTGTTTTATCCCTAAAGTTGCAATCATTCGCACATTTTTATGTGGCTTTTTGATAGTTCCACACATAACGTCACAAAATAAGCCATACATCTTAAAATCAAATTGATTTCCAGATTTAATTCTTGTTTGTTTGCCCTCAGAAATTCCATTTATATTTTGCTTAGACTCAGCAACTCGTATAGATGATTCACGAGTGTAGTTTTTTCTACAAAATACGTGTAACCGTAGCTGGTTAATATTTACAATATTTTGCCATAATCCATCCTTGTATCTCTTACTACATTCTATGAGTTTTGTAATTCCTTTTCGAGATACATTTACTGTTTGCCCTGAGCTTAGCGTTGCTTGACATATTAAACAAACAGCCATTTCTGTAACAAAATAAATAAAATCTAAATTAAACCTGCTAAACCAATTTTAAAGCAACTATCTACCTATACGCTTTATAATCATACAGAAACGTTAACAAAAATTTTCTCAAATGCACTGTTGTTATCTTGTTAAACACTTACGAACGAATTCACAGCATCAAAACTAATTCAAAAGTGCACCCCATCCGCGCCCTTATCTTATTGGGGGAATTTGTTTCAGGATGTTATTTCGCTGTTGCCAGTTGTATAAAAAATATACAGACAATTTTCGAAAGTAAATTGTCAACAAAAATGAATGATTTACAACACCAAAAATACAAAATTGCGTAAGTTTGAACGGCTGAATCAACTTTAAAACTTCTTCAAATAATAAAAACGAGTATACCGTTTGATTGGTAATTTTGTGGACTACAAAAAACTTATCTTGTAAATTTTCTGAGAAACTTAAATTCCCCATTGTATCAATTCTAACTTCGGTAACAGAATAAACTCCATGAAATTAGCCGTTTTTAGCATTACACGCAACTTATTGCTGTAGACAATAGATGCCTTCGATAAAGCAACATATAAATCAATGGTTAAATTTTACACTTGGTTCTAAACCGTCACAGGAAGGTCAAATAAATCGAACTACTAAATTATCGAAAATCTACATTACATTTCGTCGGAAATAAAATAAAAACGATTAATTCGCAAGACCCCGTGAATAAATAATATTGATTATTCCGTTCAAGTATAAAAGGCCAAGAGACTTAATCAATCTCTGATAACCATGACGTCATGACGACTAATTAAGCTACTAAATCGAGTTCGAAATGAAAGAAAACGATTAATTGAATCAAGCGCGAAGCCCAGGATATAAGCAAAACCTATGCCATCCGAGCATAGAACCCTATAAGCATTAATTAATCTCTAATTAGTATGACGTCACGCCGATCATCTAAGCTAATAAATCTAGTCCGATATGAATCAAAACGGTTCATTCAATAATTATTAAATAATAAACTATGCCATCCGAATAATAAAAAAAACCCTCAACCTTAATTAATCTCTAATTAAGGTGACGTCACGCCGATCAATTAAGCTATTAAATCGAGTCCCATATGATTGAAGAGCAAAATAATACAACAATGCATATTAATAAAGACCGGAGTAACGCAAAACATCTGCAATTAATAAAGAAAACTTACCTTTTAACAAGGGGGCGGACTACGCGACACAAAGCGCCAAGTACCACAATGGCGGCCGACACTAGACAGAGCCAATTCCAAAATCCTCGCCTAGCGAGATATTCCTGCATCTACGAGATAACAGCAAACAAATCGAAAAGGCCGATTCAGAAATTACTACGTTGTTTGTCGACAAAATCCACTTCAGATGCCTTGACTTAAGCCAGATTTTAAATTAATCGACCAAACAACCGAAAAGCTTGACTAGCAAAGGACCCGTACCTACGGAGCCAAACCAGGCGTCACCTCGCGCTTCGCAAGGTGAAGGCAGCGCGACGTTTCTCGACGCACCAATGAAATGGATTCCTTAAGATCACGCGAGAAAGATATGAAATCGAATTGAATATCGGAACTAAATTTTGTACGACGAGCGGAAGCAGGAATAGTACCAGGAGCGTACTAGAAATTCACTTCTAGTTAGCGAACAAAATGAAATGTCACAAAATAGAAAGTTGGTTTATTACTTAGTAAATCCAGTAGAAAAAAAAATGAAGCGATGATTTTCCCAGTTAAATGGACAAGAGAATGTACTACAATTGTGTTCGGTACTCTATACCGCGTTCGCTTAATATCACGACTAGTATTGACTATTATTTTAAAAGTCAGAAGTTTTACTCAGTTACTTGATGGATAAGGAAAAAGAATCACAAATTATTAGTCACATAAATAAAAGACCCCCATTCAATTGTGTATTAAGGCGCGTAAACCATGATTTGTCGTCACAATGCCGCTTTAAAAACTATATGTTTATAACTAAAACTAGGTACGCCAATAATAAATGATGCTTTGAGCCGCTAATTAAATATCAACTCAGAAGATTGAGCGCTGTCACATGGAATAAGTGATGTAAAATAAAATCAATAAATTTTTGGGCACCATTCGAACTTGGCCTGCTTTAAATTAGCTGGTTAAAATTATTTAAATGGACAATAATAACGTAAGCTAAATCTTAGTCCTCAAATTTAGGTAACAGAGCAAAGAGAATTATCTCACTTCACAAAAATTAAATAGGTTACTTTAGATTTTAATTTACCAATTGGGGCAAGAAAAATTATCTTTATCTAGTGAAGCGACATACATTACAAAATATAGAAAATAGGCGAATAAAAAGGTAATAATAAAAAATGTTAGGTAGCTCACAATTAAATGATGACGTTGGCTTCTTCCCGAGGGCTTTCCGGGAAGGAACGAACCATACGCTTCTCGAAGAAGGAGCCTACTCTCTAGTCGCAATCCAGATACCAAAAGGGTAAGCTTAACCGATTAGGCCTGGCCAAAGTATTGAGTTGAGAAAACTCGTGGTTAAAACCCAGTCAGTCGATTGAACCCTGTAGAACGTCAAAATATTCAAGGTTCTGCATGTAACCCATGACCAAAGAACATTTAAACTCAGAACAATTAAAATAAAATATCAAGGGAAAATTAGAGAACAAAAAAACACCTGAAAAAATTAAGACGCAATTAAAATCCACTCGCAGCGTCCCAAAATGGCGGCATTCATAGAAGAGAGACAAAAAAGCAAAATCACTTACCTATCAGGGCAGCTTTAAATCCCATTACGGGGTCAATTTCAGGCACTACAAACAACTAACCAAACGTTAGGCAAGGTAAGGCCTGAAACTCCAAAAATTGGTCGGCTGGAAAAATCCCACAAGGTTAAATTTACAAAAAACTCCCACCCGACCACACTGCTCCTTATGACAAGTCAATGCAGAGTGACGCCTTGAAACTTCGAAAGCCAGGGGCACTTCCTCTAGAATACCCCTCTCAAAAATTATCACCGGCCAATAGAGGTACAGCCACACGTCACGTGGTCATGACCTGTCATATCCAATAAATTATCCAAAGCGATTTTGAAAAGAAAGACCTAGAACTTCGATGTACCAAAGCCTATCTTAATTAATGACTCGACCCAGCTAGAAGGAAATAACCATTCGACCCGCCATTCATTAAAGAAACGTGCAAAAGTAAATCCCAATTTTCGTGATGTCAAAACAAAAGTCCCCAAACGGCAACCCACGTTCCGGAATTGGTACGGCTGATAGCCAAATCGCTATAGAAAACTGCTCCAAAGATAACCAAGCCAATATCGGTTCAACATTTCATCGACTGGGAGGTAGAGATCATCATAAGTAGCAACGATTTCGCCCGGATCGACAATTCGATTTCTGCGTATTATGGCGAGTAACAATAAATAATAGTTGCACCAAATAATAGTTACACCATTTTGTCAATAAAATTACCTTATTGTAACTATTAAAACTTCATTCGATACAAAATAAAAGCTCATTACAAGTTAGTCGAAAATTAATATCAAAGTATATGTAAACTAGTAAGTTAACTCAGCGGTAAATCCTTTGATGTAATTCAGCCACATTCTTTTATATCAAGTGATAACTGGAGATGACCGATGCGCTGCGTAAGTGTCCGATTGATTCGCGTGGCTTTTTCTAGTCAGAGATGTATTCAGGAGATTGTATGGACTCGTACCGAAAGACCTAGTGAATGCCGCGGTTGAAAAATCAAGTGAAACTAAGCAAAGTTGTAAAAATATTTTCATAGAAGGAAATTGAAAAAAACATTTGCTATACGTTTATCATTTTTAGGTGATACCATTATTGCTATGTCAGAATCTAACAAGAATTTAACAACACTGCAAATCGATCTTGAAAAGGCATCAATAATGGCAACTTTCTAATTTAATCAACTTTGTAGCTTTGACCGTTTCAAAGATATCAATAATAGTGGAATTACCTAAAATTTATTTAAAAATATATAATAATATAATACTTCGGAAACTCATTTTTACTACACTTCTTTGGTTTCATGAAAGTGATTTTTCAAGGCCACGTTATGACATGGTTTATGTCTTCGTTTCGTGTTACGGCATTTTTGTATCGTTGATTGGACGACTAACCAAAACTAACCAAATCTAGCAAAATTGATTGTACCATATCGGCACCGGCACTGGTTCAAATGACTACAATAAGCTGAGACTAAGTGAAACTAACCAAAACTTGATTCGACGATTAACCAAAACTAACAAAGTCTATTAAAATTGATTATAACGTATCGTAACGGGTTCAAATTACTAAAATAAGTTGATACTATCTGAAACTAACCGAAAGTTGATTGGAGGACTAACCCAAACTAACCAAATCTATTAAAATTGATTATAACGGATCGGAACAGTTCCAAATAATTAAAATAAGTTGAGACTAAATGAAACTAACCGAAAGTTGTTGACGAATAACCCAAACTAACCAAATCTGTTAAAATTGATTTTAATGTATCCTGAAAAGCTTGAAATGACTAAAATAAGTTGAGAATAGGTGTAGCTAACCGAGAGTTGGTTGAACTACTAACCCAAACTAACCAAATCTATCAAAATTGATTATGACGTATCCGATGACTAAAAGAATTTAAGACTAAGTGAAACTAATCGAAAGTTTATTGGAAAACTAACTTAAACTAAAAAAATCTATTAAAATTATTTATAACGTATCGGAACCGCATTAAATGACTAAAATAAGTTGGGAATAAGTGAAACTAAACGAAAGTTGAATCGACAACTAACCCAAACTAACCAAATCTATTAAAATTTATTATAACGCATCGGAATCGGTTCAACTGATTGAAATAGTTAAGATTAAGTGAAACAAACCGAAAGTTGAATCGAGGACTAACCTAAACTAACCAAATCTATTAAAATTGATTATAATGTATTGGAACCGCATTAAATGACTAAAATAACTTAACTGACCCAAACTAACCAAATCTATTAATATTGATTATAACATATTGGAACCGCTTTAAATGATTGAAATAAGTTGAGAAAAAGTGAAACTATCCGAAAGTTGAATCGACGACTAGACCAAAGTAACCAAATCTACTAAAATTGATTATAAATTATCTGAACCGGTTCTAATGACTAAAATAGGTTGAAACTAAGTGAAACTAACCAAAAGTTGATTGAACGACTAACCGGATTAGGTTTGTTAGTTCGGGTTAATCGTCGATTCAACTTTCGGTTAGTTTCACTTAGTCTCAACATATTTCAATCATTTGAACCGGTTCTAAGACGTTATAATCAATTTTAATAGATGTTATTAGTTGGGTTAGTCGCCGAATCAACTTTCGGTTAGTTTCTCTTAGCCTTAACTTATTTTAGATATTTGAACCGGTTCCGATACGTTATAAACAATTTTAATAGATTTGGTTACTTTGGATTAGTCATGCAATCAACTTGCGTTAAACTTCACGTAGTTTCAACTTATTTTGGTCATTTGAACCGGTTCGGATACGTTATAATCAATTTTAATAGGTTTGGTTAGTTTGGGTAAGTTGTTGATTCATCTTTCGGTTAGTTTCACTTATTCTCAACTTATTTTAGTTACTTAAAGCGGTTCAGATACGTTATAATAAATCCTAATATATTTGGTTAGTTTGGGCTAGTCGTCCAATCAACTTTGGATTATCTTCACATAGTTTCAATTTATTTTAGTCATTTGAACTGGTGCCAATACGTTATAATCAATTTCAATAAATTTGGTTAGTTTGGGGACGACTACAATCAACTTTCGACTAGCTTCACTTGGTTTCAATTTATTTTAGTCATTTGAACCAGTTCCGATACGTTATAATCTATTTTAATAGGTTTGGTTCGTTTGGGTTAGTCGTTGATTCATCTTTTGGTTAATTTCACTTATTCTCAACTTATTTTAGTCATTTAAAGAGGTTCCGATACGTTATAATAAGTTTGGTTAGTTTCGGTTAGTTTGGGGGCGGCTACAAGCATCTTTCGACTAGCTTCACTTAATTTCAACTTATTTTAGTCATTTGAACTTGTTCCGATACATTATAATTAAAATGAATTTTAATAGATTTGATTACATTGGATTAGTCGTCGATTCAACTCTCGGTTAGTTTCACTTAGTCTTAACTTATTTTATTCATTTGAACCAGTTCCGGTACGTTATAATCAATTCTAATAGATTTGGCTAGTTTAAGTTAGTCGTTTATTCAACTTTCGGTTTGTTTAACTTAGTCTCAACTTATTTTAATCATTTGAACCGGTTCCGAGACGTTATAATCAATTTTAATAGATTTGGTTAGTTTGGGTTAGTCGTCCAATCAACGTTCGGTTAGTTTCACTTAGTTTCAACTTATTTTAGTCATCTGAATCGATTTCGATACATTATAATTAATTTTAATAGATTTGGATAGTTTGGGTTAGTCGTCGATTCAACTGTCGGTTGGTGTCAATTATTCTCAACTTATGCTAGTCATATAAAGCGGTTGCGATACGTTATAATGATTTTATTACATTTGGTTAATTTGGGTTTGTCGTCGATTGAACTTTCGGTTCGTTTCACATAGCCTCAACTTATTTTAATCATTTGAACCGATTCCGTTACGTTATATTCAATTTTAATAGATTTGGTTAGTTTGGGTTAGTAGTCCAATCAACTTTCGGTTAGCTTCACTTATTCTCAACTTATTTTAGCCATTTGAAGCAGTTCCGATACGTTATAATCAATTTTAATAGATTTGGTTAATTTGTGTTAGTGTTCAATTAACTTTCGGTTAGTTTCACTTATTATCAACTTATTTTAGCCATTTGAAACGGTTACAATACCGACGTCATTATCAATTTTAATTGATGTGGTTAGCTTGGGTTAGTCGTCGATTCAACTTTCGCTTACTTTCACTTATTCTCAACTTATTTTAGTCATTTAAAACGGTTCCGATACGTTATAATCAATTTTAATAGATTTGGTTAGTTTGGGTTAATCGTCGATTCAATTTTTCATTAGTTTCACTTTGTCTCAACTTATTTTAATCATTTAAATCTGTTCTGATACGTTTTAATCAATTTTAATGGATTTGGTTAATTTGGATTAGTCATTTAAACAACTTTCGACTAGTCTCATTTATTCTCAACTTATTTTAGTTATTTGAACCGGTTCCGATACCGTATAATCAATTTTAATAAATTTAGTTAGTTTGGGTTAGTCGTCGGATAAACATTGGGTTAGTTTGGGTTAGTCGTCCAAACAACTTTGGGCTAGTTTTACTTAGTCTCAACTTATTTTAGTTATTTGAACCGGTTCCGATACGTTATAATCAATTTTGATAGATGGTTAGTTTGGGTTAGTCGTAGATTTAACTTTCGGTTAGCTTCACTTATTCTCAACTTATTTTAGTCATTTGAAGCGGTTCTGATACGTTATAATCCATTTTAGTAGATTTGGTTAGGTTGGGTTAGTCGTGGATTAAACTTTGGGTCAGTTTCACAGGGCCAAAATATATTTCATATTTACAAAGCATTCCATTATCGTTATATAATATGTACTTATAAAAAAATTGCAAAATTTGCCTTTGTATTTTTCATTGCTTCGTATATTTTTCCACCGAAGTCCGAATAAAATATTAAAATAGAAATAAAATTAAGGATTTTTACAAATCCGACTCTGTTCTGAGCACTCTGCCTACATACGAACCACTGATTAAACTAAAACGCTGTACATGCTGCCAACAATCTGCGGATTTTCGGCGGCTGGCAGAAAATATTTGGGGGAGTGGAGCTACTAGTTTACGTATACTTTGTTAATATTATGGTAATTATTCAAACTGTTCAAAATACTAGCTATGTTACTGAATTTTGATAATTAATATTAGTCTTTACTATGATGCTAAAATTATATTAATTTACTTATCTTTGTCTTTGGACGTCCCGAAACCCAGATAAATAATTTCCATATAACTCTTCGGACTTCTAAGAAAACTGTCCTTGGACTTGTCACTGTTAACAAACCAGCTAGAAAATGTTCCTAAATCTGTCATCCGACATATTCTGCTGCCAAAAAAAAAGCCGTAGGAGTAGCCTAGTTGGAATTCTACATTTACAAACATCTTAAAACAACTTACCCTTAACTGTGGTTCACCAAAACCTTCCTGGATAGCTTATAAAGTATGGGATAATCGCCATTACGGCCGTTGGTAGAATTCCACTTTCTACTGTAAAATTGCCCTCAACTCCCTAAGGTTTTAATCGGCATACAACCTATTTCATTACCAAATCAAATGTACATTCAGGGAGCTACTTCCTCGCTCCAGGAAAATTTTTTTTGGCCTCTGAAGAAACAATTGACTATTCTCCTGTTTTTCTTATCCTTCTAGATTAATAAACAGAAAATTCTGTAAACACGTCAAAATTGTCCGATTGTCATTAATCTAAATACCTTAAACGACAATTTACCTGCTACTGTCATGAAACTAGTCAAGTTCGGCCTTATCGAGAAATAGTAGATATGGTTATCCAAGCGATATACCTTCCTATAATGACTTCTAAAAATAAAAAGAATTTCCAGCCGTATATAACCATGTATACCCATATATAAGTATAGAATAGTTTATTGTGGTATTTTATGTATATAGTTACTTAACTAATCTAAAAAATAATGTGGAGCAATCGTTCTTACCTTCGTTGATACAAAAAGTGTTCATAAAAATGTATATCCAAACTAACCCAAACGAAAAAATTGCACTTTTTTACCCACAGCCAGACTTCGCGGCGAACGAATAAAATACCAGGCGACACATTTTCGCCTAATGTAGGTCTAATACTAACATCTGCTGGCCTTACACAGTATACAAAGGACCTGACAGCCTGTGCTGATATGACACCGATTACCCATGGCCCTCTGCTCGCTTCGCTCTCTACAGGGCAACCAACAAAAACTGGCAATTTTCACGGTAGGACATGCCCAAAATGAAGAAAAAACTTTTTACAGACATAACATTACAAAGATAAAAAAGAATCGACGGGAATCGAACCCGGGCTGCCCTGTCACGGACACCATCTGACCACTTGACCACCAGAGCAGTTGAAAGCAATCCATTGCACCGTAAAGACATGGGTAAATTAGATTTTCAAATTTGGCCACATCTTCAGCGATTCTGATTGGCTCTGTGCGGGCACAGGCTAATGACACAGCTTATGGATGATCCTCTGTGTATCGCCTTATGATATATATTAACTCGTCTGGTTTCTATACCCACCTAAACAAGCTGTCCTCAAACGAGGACGCTGTTCGTTAATGGGTTAAAAATTGTTAATTTCACAATAAAATCTTATAAGTGTGGATATACTATGTAGATCTCTAAAAGATACATACAACAATTTGTGTAATATAATTTTTTAACTCGTTATAGTTTCTCAGTTCTAGAAGATCATTTATAAAGCATAATAAACAAATACTCGTAACCCAAACTTAAGTATGCGAATAAATTCCTCTTTCCCTTGCAAAACTGGTCTTACCTTGCGTCTACCCTAGAACTTTTCAAAACTGAATTCAATAACCCACCATATATATTTTAGGGCATTTTAGGGTCTGGGTTCGCTCTGAAGGTTCAACAGAAGCAACGTCAAAAACATTTCAATAGGCAAATTCCAGCAGCAGCTATGTTGATTCAGTGTCTATGGCGATGTTGTGCTGCAGATGAGAGCTTCAATTCTGTAGCAACATGGCAAATATACCTGAAAGATTATCCACAGGTAAGTACTTATCACGACAGCGAAGTTTTCAGTAGATCTATTGACATCGTAGTTGATCTATTATACTATTGTATTGAATGTTAAATCTAATAAATTCCCCAAAAAAGAGCTCTAAATTACTAAAGTAAAACAATAAATCTATAGTAATTGGGGAAATTCACAATAGGAATATTAACGCATTTTGGCTTTTTTTAATGTTCGGCACACACGCAAAAGGAAAATCCTATGCCACTCAACAAACGTATGAGGAGAAGATGGTGGGCGTTGGACTTGAAGCGCTGTAGGTTGTAGTTTTCGGGAAAGACGTTATTCGGAAGTTCATTCCAGAGCAAGGCAGTCCTTCAGACAAAGAAGTCCCGCAACAGGAACGTCCTAGGTGTTCGCAACTGAATCGTATGTTGATGAGCAGCTTGTGTCTAACGGGTGTTTCTGTTTGGCACAACTGGTGAAATCATAAGTGCCACCTAGTTCAAACACCTTCCGTAGTAGTATCGATAGTAAATAGATAGGTCCGCGATGTTCAAGGATGTCAAGGTCTTTAGTCAACTCTGGGTCCTCCACAAGACGGACTGCTCTCCTCTGTATGGAGTCCACTATCTTGAGCAAGTGTTTGGGTGCCGAGCTCCACACATGGGAACAGCATTCCAGAGATGGTCTTATCTGGGTCTTATAGAGCAGTAAGAGCTGATGAGATAAATACAACTTTTTTGCTCTATAGAGTGTTCCTAGCTGTTGATCTGCTGCCTTTGCGATTTTGGCTTAGTGGTTAGACATGTCGTTTTCTACGTTGATGCGCAGCAAGCTTATGGATGACGCCAGAGTCAGTATGTGTCCTGTCATTTATAACTCAGGTCCTGCGGTGTTTGCTTTTTTTGAGAAGACAGCTGCTTGAGGCTTACCTGCGTTAAACTGGACATTATTGCCTCACCCCATTAGATCAGAAACAGTGTGGGAGATAATATACATTCTTGAGGCACTCCGGCATTGATTTTAAATTTCTCCGAGAGATGTCCATCAATACCAATTCGGATGCTTCGATCCTTCAAGAAATTGGAAAGGCATAGAAGCAGTGCTGATGGTTGTCCGTATGCTGTCAATTTGCTTAACAATCCGTTGTACCACATCCTATCAAATGCTTTGGATATGTCGACAGCCACTACACGAGATTCGCCGAAGCTCTCGATGGCTTTGGTACACAGGTAGGTCACGTAAGTCAGGAGATCTCCCGTTGATCTGTGCTTGCGGAAGCCATACTGGCGATCGCTTATGATGCCTGCGATTCCAGATATTTTCAGAGCTGTTCGTTGATCAGTTTCTCCATCACTTTGGACATGATGGGAACTGGGGCAATTGGACGGTAGTTATTTGTAATCGTTTTTACCATCTTCGGGATTGGTTGCACTTAAGCGCATTTCTAGCTAGAAGGAAAGCATGCAGTTCTGTATAATAGGGAGAAAAGCCTGCATAATGGAGCTGTTACTTCAACCGCACTATTGCTGAAATGCCATCCGGTCTTGTGTCTATGTTAGTGTATAGGCTTTTGAGTATTCGTTTCACTTCGCGTTGGCGAAATACCAGACCTGGCATTCAGAAATTCACTCTCAGAATAGTTGGGGGAGTCTTTGCTTGATGATCTAAGGTAGAATTTGATGCAAATATTTCGGCAAGAATGTTGGCTTTTTCTTTGGACGGTTTCGCTATTGAGCCATTTTCTTTGGTCAGTGGTGGGATTGTCGTCTTTGAGAAACCCTGGTTGATAGCTTTGGCAACTGACCAAAAGGATCCGTTAGCACAATAATTATTGAGAAGCTTGTTTTTGATATGCTCGTTATATCCCTCCTTGCTCCTCTTGTCAATGGTCCGCTTACACTGGTTTCTAGTCGTGATGAATATATTTCAATTTTGGGCTGTCGGATCTCGGCGCCATTTCCGGTAGACGGAATGTTTAGCATTGACTGCTCTTGAGCAGTTTTTCCCAAACCATGGTTTACTGTTTGAGATGCGTTTCATAGAAGAGGGGACGAAAGCTTCCATACCAGCTAGGATAACTTGAGTTATCTCATTAGCAGATTCAGGGGTGTTTTGATTTATAAAGCAAACATCTTTCCAAGGAAAAGAAATAAACGCGCGAAGATCACGCCACTTTGCAGATTTGTAGTGCCAAACCTTTCGGGGTATCTGTGGCTTCTGTATTTTGATAGCAAGTTCACAGGTTGCGGAGATAAGATTGTGGTCTGATGAGCCCAACGTAGGTTGGACAGTTACGGTGTAGAGGTCAGTATTAGTTGAAACACTACAACAAAAACGACGATAAAGGACGAGAAGTCGAGTCTTTTGCTATAAGTCACGGACTTATTCAGCTGGTCGACGAACCTACCAGGATGCCTGAGCGTCAAAAAGACTACTAACCTCCTGGATCTATTCTTAATCACTAATCCTGACCTCTACACCGTAAATGTCAAAGCTCAGTTGGGCTCATCCGAACACAATCTTATCTCCGCAACTTGTGAACTTGCTATCAAAATACAGAAGCCACAGATACCCGGAAAGGTTTGGCACTACAAATCTGCAAAGTGGCGTGATCTTCGCGAGTTTTATTTTCTTTTCCTTGGAAAGATGTTTGCTTTATAAATGAAAACACCCCTGAATCTGCTAATGAGATAACTCAACTCTTCTATGAAACGTATCTCAAACAGTAAATAAACCACGGTTTGAGAAAAACTGCTGAAGAGCAGTAAATGATAAAAATGCCGCCTACCGCAAATGGCGCCGAGACCCGACAACCGAAAATCAAAATATATTCATCACGACTAGAAACCAGTGTAAGCGGACCATTGAAGAGAGCAAGGAGAGATATAACGAGCATATCAAGAACAAGCTTCTCAACTGTCCTAACGGATCAAGATCCTTTTGGAAAGTTGCCAAAGCTGTCAATCAGGGTTTCTCGAAGACGTCAATCCCACCACTGACCAAAGATGATGGCTCAATAGCGGAAATGGCCAAAGAAAAAGCGAACATTCTTGCCGAAATATTTGCATCAAATTCTATCTTAGATCATCCAGGAAAGACGCCCCCAACTCTCCCGAGAATAAATTCCTCAATGCAAGGTCTGGTATTTCGCCAACGCGAAGTGAAACGAATACTCAAAAGCTTAGACACTAAGCTGAGGATGGCGTTCCAGCAATGGTGCTGAAGAAATGTGCTGCTGAGCTAACACCTCCAATATGCAGGCTTTTCTCCCTATCATACAGAACTGCATGCTTTCCTTCTAGCTGGAAATCGCGCGCTCAAGTGCAACCAATCCCGCAGAAAAGTAAAAAAACTATTCCAAATATTTACCGTCCAATTGCCTTAGTTCCCATCATGTCCAAAGTCATGGAGAAACTGATAAACGAACAGTTCTTAAAACATCTCGAATCTTAGGCACTATAAATGACCATAGGGCTGGTTCTAAAGTGAATTTGTAAATAAAACGAAAACTTTTAGCTTTATATGAATATTTTAATATGTTATTGTACCTGGAAACAACTTAAAATTCATAAATAAACAAATATAAACATTAAATTATTGTATCTAGTCAATGCCATGATATGGACAATATCTGTCGGTGCTAGGTATCGGCCTTGCACAATATCAGAAGAATAATACCTTTAAAAACTAAAGCATTGTATAAACAATTGTAATCCTAAACAAGTATATGATTATAAACACAATCTTGCAGCTAAACACAGTTAAATGCTTTTTAAAGTTCCTACGGAACCATTCAGTGTGAGCTCGATTAACTGAGATATCTCTGAGATTAAATACAGTAATATACAAGCAATAATAAAAGGATAAATATTACTTTAATGTCCACAATAATCTACTATGTACAGACACTATATTCACCAATTGACGAGCAACGTTCAATCGTTCAGCGGTTTATCATCCAACACAGGGGAAAGTCACTTAAAAACACTTACTAAGTCTCTCCTTACATGCTACAATGGATTTGGATTCTAAAACACGCTACGCAGGTCGCGTAGGTAGACTAAACTCCGTATAATGGAAATCGCATTTATGGGAAACTTTATGTTATAATAAAGCAGATAGAATATTGGCCGAGTGCCAAGAACGCCGTTTACCTTTCGGCCTTTGAGAGGGTGATTGTGATCGACTGAGTTTACTTACATGGCCGAGTGCCACAGGAAACGCTTACTATAGCGTCTTACCTTTGCCGGAGATGGCCGGGAGCCAATAGATGCCTTTTGTTTGTAGGCCTGTGAGAGTGAATTGCCGGAGATGGCCGGGAGCTAATAGATACCTTTACTTGTAGGTTTAAGACGACTACGACGAGCTGTCGCAATGGAAGGGTACCACAAATGCCACATGGCATGGCCACCGGGAGCGCGCACACAGCGCGGCTCCCTTGTTTGGGGGTCAAGACTAGACTCTTTTAAGAACGTGAAAACTAGATCAAACGTCGTGTCCTCCCCTTTTGGCGGGAGAAGATACATCAATCCGGAAATGGAAATGGCAAATAATGTAAATACAGAGAAGTTATATAAAACTTACCATAAGCGATTGTCTAAAATAAACTTATGAATTTTAACACAAATCTGGTCGAAATAGATTGGAAATTTAGAGAAGCTAAACTGATCGCTTCCGTTTTCGCTGTGACAGCACAGTGATTGGCTGAATCCGTTTCAGCAGTGTAGCTGACACGGCCTTGGGTTTCGAAATACATCGATGTCATTGGCCTAACGCGAATTATGCAGTTCGATGCAGAACTGCTTCTGTGGAACTTGCCGATTAACTTAAAGGAAACTGTTTTCTTGTTTTAAGCTGCCGGTTGCAGATGAGTAAACGTTGTAACAAAAGATGGCGCTAGAAGCATCGTTGAGGTTTTTAAGAGACATTCTTTAATTTCTTTGGAATGCGAACACAGTGGCGTGCAATGTTAATATAATACGAATTAAATCGCAAGATTTGAAAACATGTTCAAATGGTTTTTGAACAGGTGTATATTTTCTCCCACACTATTCCTGCTCTATATCAACGATCTCTTAGATAGGACAAACAATTCTATTTACAGCTTTGCAGACGACAACACTCTTATATCCTCATTCATGTCGCGGACTCCAGTGACCGCTGTTCGTACCCAACGGGAGCGAGAAAATCAGATTGCTGCCATCAATGAGGATATGAACGCCATCGTAGAATGGGGTGAGGAAAATAATGTCCAGTTTAACGCAGAAAAGACTCAAGCAACTGTCTTCTCAAAAAAAACAAACACCGCAGGACCTAACTTATCAATGACAGGACAAACACTGACTCTGGCCTCATATATAAGCTTACTGGGCATCAACGTAGAAAACACCATGACTTGGCGTAATCACGTCACCAAAATCGCCAAAGCCGCAGCACAAAAGCTAGGATCATTCTGTAGAGCAAAAAAGTTGTATACATCTCATCAGCTCTGTAAGGCCCAGATACGACCATCTCTGGAATACGCTTGCCATGTGTGGAGCCCGGCACCCAAACACTTGCTCATGATATTGGACTCCATACAGAGGAGAGCAGTCCGTCTTGAGGATAACCCAGAGTTGACCAAGACCTTGATAGCTTTGAACATCGAAGAAAAGTGGCGGACCTATCTATTTACTATCGATACTACGACGGAAGATGTTAGAAAGAGCTGGCACTTATGATTCCACCCAGAGTTGTGCCAAACAGAAACACCCGTCAGACACAAGCTGCTCATCAACATACGATTCAGTTGCGAACAGCTAGGACGTCCCTGTTGCGGGACTCCTTTGTCTGGCGGACTGCCTCGCTCGGGAATGGACTTCCGAATAACATCTTTCCCGAAAACTACAACCTACAGTGCTTGAAGTCCAACGTCCAACGCACACGCACCGTTCGTTTAGTGGCATAGGATTTTCCTTTTGTGTGTGTGTGCCGAACATAAAAAAATGTATCGTTATTTAACTTTAGGAAAATAATTTTAGGTTAAATATGCTAATCAGTTCAAGAAATATCATATTTTTGAAGTGAAAACATCTTTAGGCGCATATAACACAATTTTCCTGGGTGTTGAATCACGCTCAGCTCTTTAACGTTCGTTCGTGTAAAGTCGGCTCAAGTCGACTTTACAGCCAAGCGAGTCCGTAATATATTAATTCGAATAATCATCTACCTAACTACCAAATTATAAACCCAATAATCGACTAGGTATAAATATGTATTATACCGGTCCGTATACTTATACCCGTTTTCGACAAAAACCTTCGAGTAAGGTAGTGGATAATGGTGCGAGAGGTATCAAGTTCGATACCCGAAGCCATCTTTCGAGAAACATGTTTTCTTATTTTTATTTAGCATTTCTTTTTTAGTCTTGTTTTTACTGTTGGTAAAAGTTCTCTCTTTTACTTGAAAAATTAAAATTTTCCTGGACAAAGTAACTTTTCTTTATACTAAAAATGTTCTAGTCCTTGAGGCTTTATTTGTAACAGAGCCAATTTTGAGGGTATTTTAGAGATATGGGGAAAATATTTAGCCTTGAAAAATTATTAAAATCCAGATAAATATAACAAATCATAACCTATGAAAACTAAAAATTACTTTTTTTGAGGGATTTTTTCAAAAAGTCCTAAATTTGAGGGATTTTTAAATTTCGACTGGGAAAATCGAACCGAACGGTCTGACAACCCTGCTTTAGAAGGCGATAACGCAATGTTAAGTACCACTGGCGAATAAAACGCCGCATAGTTTTTTTACTAAGTCATTTCTACCAACACACACACACACACCGCTCGTCGAGCGCCATAGGATCTCCGTTTAGTGTGGTGCCACTGCCATAAAAAAAATAATAATAATAATTAACGGATCAATTGACCAGCGGCGTCGAAAACTGCAAGCGATTGTAAATAAGCAAGGAGAACATGTTCACATTTTTTTTTAAGGTGGTTGTTGTTTCAGTTAGTTAGATAATATCTCGTTATCTGTTTTTAAAAAATGAGTAAATATATTTACCAGTCCCTTACTCTAAGAACCTCGTTAGTGTTTCATAGTTACATGAAAGTTCTAGCTTATTCGTATCAAAGTGAATTTAAAACATCCTTGCGTCTTAAAAATATGTGCTCTGCACACTATATCTAAGTTACATAAATGAATTAATTTAAAAATTTTCTAACGATGTCTTTCCCATATATTTCTAACGACTTTTTTAAATTCTAATCTTAACAGGATGAATATTTCAACGACTTTTAAGACCAACATTTTAAAAAACGCCCCTCATCAGTCCTTCCTTTATTTTTTTTCTCTCCCGATACCCGAGCTTCCAATTATATTAAAATCGGGTTGCAACAAAGAAAAGTTTTATAAGAACAAAGAAAGTTCCAAATAAATTTAGTACACCCTGTATTAATATTTTAAAACGTTATATTAATTTTATGATTTATTGTTTGGCAGGTAGCCAAGAAAGTGTCTGTATTAAAAAGGAAGAAATCTAAGAACAAGATGGAAGCCTTAGCTGTAACAGTTTCAAGTTTTTCACTTCACACCGCTCACAAAGAAATACCGGGAAGTGTACAGCATACCGGATCATGTGGAAATGATCTAGAGCAGTGTCTCTCTGATTTAGATGTTAGTATATATAAAGAGGACCCTCCACTTGGTTAGTATCATATTTCTTATAATATCAGACAATCTGCATAAAATGTATATTTGGAACCATATATTGCTGCATTAAGATTAATTTGAGACGGTTTAGAGGATAGGCATACCGACAAATTGCCTGATCAGGGACTTAGGAGCATCCCCGATGCCAATAGCTTTTAATTGCTGCCGGCTTTGGGCCGATCGTTTACCGATACACACTGTTGGCTGGATATATTCCAAATGTAGGTTCAGACCCCGTGAACATTGTCTCTATTCCTCCTCTGACAAGGATAGGGAAAACTTACCCTTCTCATTAATTTTGATATCGATTTAAGCTCTATTTCCAAAACCTCTCGATGGTTTAAGTGTCTTTCAAAACTGGAAGAATTACATTAGTCTTTGATCTCTATAAATCGTATATCACATTTCGAACTTTCAATTCACAGTTTCTCTCAAATCTTCAGTGTTTGATTTTTTTCGTTCACGTTTTAGTATTCTATCGTATTATATTAGGCATTTTTCTTGCGCAATTTTTTGCACATTATTTCATTGCGTTTAATCATAATATCCTCCTAGTACAATCCGTAAGATAAATAAATCTAACGAATATTAAAAAAATATATATACTTAATCTAATAAACTATTTCGAGAATGCAAGAGAAAGTTGAAATTCACTAAGCAATATCCATGAAACAGTAGTGAAAGCACTAGAAATCAGTTTAAGGACTCGGCTCTTCACCACCTGGTATCCAGGTTGGAGAAGGGGCTTGGAGGCGGATGGCTATCGGTGTGCGGATATTGAAGGAGCCTTCAATAACACACCCGTGGGTTCGATTTGCCGATCAGTGGAGCGAACGGGGGGGAGGGGAGGGGGTTTGTTCGGTCATAACGAGCTGGGTCCGCTCCATACTTGAAGGGTCGAGGCTAGACTGGGAGATCAGGTGGTTAGGGATGAGTCGTCGCGGGATGTCTTCAGGGGATTTTTGTTCCCCTTCCTGTGGTGCCTAGTGATGGATGATATCCTACGGATCTTGAGAGTAAAACATGAGGTCTATGTACAGGCCTATGCAGACGACGTTGTGATTTTTGCTCAAGGTACTGAGGTGGAGTTAGAGGGAGTATCTGCGTATATGGTTGGACTCCAAACTGACCTTTCAGGAATACATTTGGCTCCAAACGCGGCGGCGGCGGTGCTCAGTGCTCTGTGAG
Organism: Pissodes strobi; assembly: GCA_016904865.1. Classification (NCBI taxonomy): domain Eukaryota; kingdom Metazoa; phylum Arthropoda; class Insecta; order Coleoptera; family Curculionidae; genus Pissodes; species Pissodes strobi. The sequence continues at coordinate 68,494 of MU184682.1, read as the reverse complement.
CTTGCCGCAGGGCGCTGGGAGGACTTGGGCCGATAACTATGTTGTGGATCTATAGGACGATGATTGCTCCGATGCTCATGCACGGAGCGATCATTTGGTGGTATCCTGGCCACCAAATGAAAACAGCGTCCACACTAGCGCTGCCTCTCCATCATCGGGGCGATGAGGACGGCGCCCACACGCGCCCTGGAAGCGCTGGTGGGTCTGTCTCCGAAGGGCGACTGGGTGAGGCACGAGGCGGCTAGAGCGGCCATAAAATTGGCTGATATGGGGATGTGGAGGGGCAATGGCTCCTACCATGACCATTGCGGTCTATGGCGGAACTTGTCTGGGGGCCTAACCATCCTGGTATGCCAGGTGTCGTGATGGTCCCTGAGATAGGGTTCCTCAAAGACCGGTCCAGAATGGGAACACTGTTCCGACCTGGACCGTACTGTGAGGCCCTCGGGCAGAAATTTCCACTCCACTCGGCGAGCACACTACGGTTTTCCAAGAGGAAATGATCTTGATGAGGATCCTGAAGTCAATGTCGGTAGCACAAGGATTATCTTTTGTTGTGACAGCAGGGCCGCACTAATGGCGCTGAAGTTAGTCCGCATGCTCTTCTTGTTGGTGAGGGAGTGCAGGAACTGGCTGATTGAACTTGCAAAGCATAAAAAGGTTAGGATGGTCTGGGTACCGGGAAACTCAGGTGTACCGGGAACCGAGGCCGCTGACGTTTTAGCCAGAGAAAGCTCCGCACGTAGATACTTAGGGCCTGTTCCCTGTGTGGCGATCGTCCAGAGTGTTTCCGAAAGAGCTTTGGAGGCCTGGACGGAGGGTCGGGCCGAAGAGGTATGGCGGACGGCTCCGGGAAGATAGACGAGGTTCATGATACATGGGCCCGTAAAAGAGTGTCACCAAGGGGTTGTTGGCCTATCTAGGAAGGAGTGCACTGATCTTGTAGGATTCTACACAGGGCATTGTAAGCTTAGAAGTACATGACTGAGAATTGCAAAGAAGGGGGAGTGTAGTTGGTACACGGAGGACGATGAGACTCCATACCATCTACTTACGGAATGCTCCGCCTTTACGGGCTTTCTTAGGGAAGCCCGGCATCCTGAAGGTTGTCTAATGCAGGCTGTAGGCACAACGTTCCCAATTGATGGCTTAAGTGCAAGGCCCACTAGGGTCCACCCCTTCTGATAATGAAGTACATTTCGGTAAATACCATATTTCACAGCAGCCCCGCGAAAAGAAACTCTTTTCCTTATAATTTCAGTCAAAATCTGTTCCAGTGTCTCTATACGAGAGTTCCTGGTTTTCTGACGTATTGACGCGGCATTCTGAAATAAAAACAAAAACTTTTATTAATTTTGCATCTAGAAACGACAAACGGCAAGAGCGCATCCATTAGTCGTACAACTGGAAACACCAGAAAAATACTTTACAAAGACAACTTTATCTGGCGCACTGCATCACTGTAGAACTCACTCCCAGGACATCTGTTTCCTCCTAATTACAACCTACAGCTATTCAAGAACCGTCGCACACACACCACTCGTCGATGCCATAGGATCTCCCTTTAGCGTGTGTGTCACCGCTATAAAAAACAAATCTGGGTGAAAAAATATGGTGTCAAAATGTGCCACTGAATGGAAAATCTAAACCCCATATATTTGTGATCTAACCTCAAAATTGTTATAATTCATAAAAAAAATGAGCATCCAATCTTTTATCAGATAAATAAATAGGTAATCGAAATTATTTACATGAATGTCTCAATTTGTTCACCAGAAAGTATACGGACTTTTCGGAAAACACGCGTCATTCATCAAGGCCAACCTCTCAACAAATAGCGGGAGTTCGTTATAAGTATAGTCGTTATAATAAAGGCCGGTTTACATAACAAAAGCATGACGAGAGCGCGAATTTCAAATATCACCTATGCAGGCACATTTTGAAGGCGTTCTAGGGTACCTCAGTCTTAATACTTATACGGATTTTACTCGGAGGATATGATTAAATGCAATGAATGAAAATCAAACTTCAAACCACAAGAATAAGAAATAACCGAATCCAAACTCTCAACAGTCACCGTGTATATTGATCAAAAGCGCTGGGTGATCTTCAATCCGCGCCGCAGCCAGAATTACATGAGCGCGTTTACTGCATTTTGACTGATTTAATATCTTATTAAGAAAATAGTACGGAAGACCGCGGCCGGATAGCTGACCTGAAGTGAATACCCTGTGGTTTCAGAGAGTGATTATTCAAGGCCGAGTCACGACAAGGCTTATGAAAAATTGATTATCGAAACCGGTTCAAATAAGTAAAATAAGTTGAGAATAAGTGAAACTAACCGAAAGTTGATTGGACGGCTAACCCAAACTAACCAGGTCTATTAACGTATCGGAACCGACTCAAATAAGTAAAATAAGTTGATACTAAGTGAAACTAACCAAAAGTTTATTAGACGACTAACCCAAACTAACCAAATCTATTAAAATTCATTATAACGTATCGGAACCGACTCAAATAAGTAAAATAAGTTGAAACTCAGTGAAACTGAGTGAAACTAACCAAAAGTTGATTGGACGACCAACCCGAAGTAACCAAATCTATTAAAATTGTTTATAACGTATCGGAACCGGTTCAAATCACTAAAATAAGTTGAGACTAAGTGAAACTAATCGAAAGTTGATTAGAGGACCAACCCAAACTAACCAAATCTATTAAAATTCATTATAACGTATCGGAACCGGCTCAAACAAGTAAAATAAGTTAAGACTAAGTGAAACTAACTAAAAGTTGATTGGACGATTAACCCAAACTAACCAAATCTATTAAAATTGATTATAACGTATCGAAGCCGGCTCAAATAAGTAAAATAAGTTGAGATTCGATAAAGAAGTATTCACTTCTATCACGTGTACTGTGATACTCGTGACCTTTTTTATTTGTAAATATGAATGCCTATCTATTTATATACTTTATTAAAAAATTGTTTTGCATGTTAATGATATATCTGGCAGCGTTAATATAGCGGGGTATTTTGATATGGTGGGATTCAATAGTAAAATATTATTTGAAACGGTTTTAAAATTAAAACTAAAGCCCATCTGCTAAAAATGCATCATAACGGATGTCTGTGAATTTGTCAAATACTGATTGTTTGGAAAAATTCATTAAATAAACGGTACTACTTTCTCGCTTATTGAAACTATCGGAACCGGTTTAAATGACTAAAATAAGTTGATCCTAAGTGAAACCAACTGAAAGTTGCTTCAACGACTAACCCAAACTAACCAAATCTTTTAAAATTGGTTATAACGTATCGGAACCGGCTCAAATAAGTAAAATAAGTTGAGACTAAGTAAAACTAACCGAAAGGTGATTAGACGACTAACCAAACCTCACCAGATCTATTAAAATTGATTATTATACGATTCTCTCACTCTCTTTCTCTCTTATAACATCGATAAAGATGTATTCACTTCAATCACGTGTAAAGTGCTACTCACGACTTTTTTTGTCAATGAGTTATGATAACTAGACTCCAATAAACAAAACTGTGTCTCTGTGTGTGCCTGTCTCTATCTATCACACGACTTTTCTTCAATACGTTTCGGCCGATTTTTACCAAGATGGGTATTTAGGAGTTTCGAGACAATATCTCCAGACGTTTGATAAATTTTTTCTTTAACCTTACAATTAAGGATAGTTTATATAAAGACAAATATTAAAAAATTGATTTTCACAAAAACGGCCGTAACGATTTTCATTAGATATTCTATATGCTTACAATTTAGTAGGCAAATAATACGTACTACCCCGTTTTTTTGTGAAAAATCGGTGAAGTTCATTTACTCTTGAGAAAAAGAACAAAATTTCTCGGAAACAGCTTTAACGATTTCCTTCAAAGTCTGTACTTATTTACCAATTAGTAAGGCAAATAATATGAACTTGCTTGTTTTCCTAGGAAATATAAGATAAAGCCACTTTATTAGAGAAAATATTGACCTTCCAATTATTCCCAGTTCTGTGGCGGAGCTACGATCCAACTGTTTTTTTAATTCCAATAAGCGAGAAATTAGTACCGTTTGTTTAAGAATTTTTCCAAATCATCAGTCTTTTTCAAATTTACAGGTATCCGTTTTGATGCGTTTTCAGCATATGTCCTGCTGAATCCTATAATATCAAAATACTCCGCTATATTAACGCTGCCAGATATTTTATTAACATGCAAAATTATCTATTAATATAGTACATAAAAAGATAGGCATTCACATTTACAAGTAAAAAAATCACGAGTATCACAGTACGGTTACGATATGTTATAATAAATTGTAATAGATTTGGTTAGTTTTGGTTAGTCGTTAAAGCAACTTTCGATTAGTTCCACTTAGTCTCAACTTATTTTATTCATTTGAACCGGTTCCCGTACATTATAATAAATTTTAATAGATTTGGTTAGTTTTGGTTAGTCGTTGAATCAATTTACGATTAGTTTCACTTAGTTTCAACTTATTTTAGTTATTTGACCCGGTTACGATACGTTATAATAAATTTTAATAGATCAGGTTAATTTTAATTAGTCGTCCAAGTGTGGTACTTGGACGACTAATCACTTCTTACTTAACTTAGTCATTTGAACCGGTTCCGATACGTTATAATCAATTTTAATAGATTTGGTTAGTTTTGGTTAGTCGTTCAATCAACTTTCGGGTAGTTATTTACACTGACGTTTTCAGCGATTTAATCATTCCTAAGATATTATACTGTTAGGTATAATACTTTCTTGCTTTATTGAAATAAGTTAATCAACTGATGTGTATATGTACTATTCCCATTGTCATGGTTGAGGATTAGGAGGAATATACTGTTTTTGTTTTTTTTTTAGTAGGTGTCAGTTGATCTATATTGTTACTTTTTCTCTTTTTTCTCTTGACACCTTTTTTAACGTCATTTTCTTTTCTTGTACAATGTGCCGACCTAGAGAAAAATATTAATTAACTATGCGAGTAAGAGATTCAACATAGTATCTTTTCTTAATAGAATAGTTTTTAATTTGAGCGATTTTTAGGGTAAGTGTGAGAACGTTTTTGTGTGTGCGTATTGCCGCATATCTTGGGTGAAAAATATCTTTATTAAATATTTACTTCTTCAGTAGGTGTACCCATTTCCCTTTTTCCTTTTTTACTTCCTATTTTTGTTTCCATGTTTTCCTGTGGACACATTAATGCCAGATCGTTTTTAAACTGCTTCAATGATTTTCAGGATCATTTACTTGAACAACAGTATGATCTTTTGGGTGTTTCTGAGACATGGCTGTGTGCTGACATTAATGATATAAATTTGCATATTAATAATTACGTAATTGTTCGCCAAGATAGAGTGGGAAGGGGTGGAGGTGTTACGGTATATTTGAGAAATCACCTTGTATTTGACACTGTCCTTCAAGAATGCAGGGAATATATAGAGCATATTTGGATCACCCTTAGGGTGAATGAGAAAAAAATAATTGTTGGCAACATCTACCGTCCGCCTAATAGTAACGTAAGTCTTTTTTTATCGCGTTTTGAAAACGTTCTACTTAATTTCTTTGCTGAGTATGATTCAATTATAGTATTGGGTGATTTTTATATAAATTTGCTAGATCTGGATAATAATATCTCTAACTCACTAATGGATATCACTAATATTTTTAATCTAAAACAACTTATATTTGAGCCAACGAGAATTACTAATGTATCTATTACACTACTTGATTTAATTTTTTGTAATCTGGATTGTATTGAAAGCTCCGGTACCAGAGATCTTCATCTATCAGATCATAAATTGGTTTATTGTACAATTAACCTGGCTATATCTTCGAATAGCTTTAGTTTTAGACAGCTACATAGTATTGACAGGACTAAATTTCATTCCGATTTGGAATCGCAACCGTGGCATGTTATGTATAACATGGTCAATATAGACGACAAAATTGATTTTTTCATGAATGGCATTCTGGAAACTCTGCATATATCCATGCTACCTTAAAATACATTAAGGGAAAGAAACATCCTTATCGACCATGGATCACAGCTTAGGTTTATGCAGAGGCTTCGAAATGGAGCATTAAATAAATATAGACAAACCAAGCGTCAGGTGGATTGGGAATGCTACAAGCAGTACCGAAATTTAACAACAAGTGCAATAAGATCAGAAAAAAAAGCCTATTTGAATTATAAGTTCAGCAACTCTAATCAAAAACAGAAATGGCAGGAATTGAGAAAGATGAATTTTTATAAAAAAAAATAAATCAATTACCACAAACGATGCAAAACGTCAATGAACTTAATAAATATTTTTCTGAAATTACTAAAAGTGTTGGTGCGCCCGATCCGGATTTTGTTCGGTTTTTTAATAACAATAAATCAGGGCACTTTGAGCAGTTTAATTTTTCTCTCGTAACTCAAGACATTGTCATGAAAATATTGAGTAATATAAATTCTAAGGCATTTGGAATTGATCAGTTAAACATAACATTGGTTCTGCTATCATGTCCTTCCATACTTAACCCTCTAACACACATTTAAAATTGTTGTATCCAGCATTCCTATTTTCCACTTAAATGGAAGCAAGCAAACATTGTGCCTCTACCTAAGGTGAGCAACCCTACTGATTTTAGTCAATTACGTTGTATATCTATTCTACCAGTGCTCTCTAAAGTTCTTGAGAAGATTATGGAATATCAAATTCTTGAATTCCTCAATAGGAATAATTTAATTCCAGAGTATCAATCCGGTTTTCGCAGCGGATACAGCTGTGCCACTGCACTTTCTCAAGTAACTGATGACATATTTAGAACTTTGAATGATAATAAGGCATTTGTTTTAGTACTCTTGGATTTCACAAATGCTTTTGATATGGTAAATCATCAGATCCTGGTATCTATCCTAAATTATCTGAATTTTGGAGAGGGTGCATTGGGGTTGGTATCTTCATTCTTGTCGGATAGACTGCAGAGAGTAACCTTAAATGGTAATTCTTCAAACCCATTGAGTGTAGTTTCCGGAGTTCCCCAGGGCAGTATTCTGGGCCCGTTGCTATACAGTGTGGCCCAAATTGGGTATACATGTATGGGTATCTTCTAAACTATACGAGATAGAAAAATGGTTAAATGGCGAAAGTTGTAGGTCATTCAATTCCCAATTCAACGCCATTTTGATAACGATTTTCTCTCTTTTTGTTTTTGAGATATTTTCAAAAAATCAAAAAGTTGTATTTTCGAAAAAGCGCTGTACTTTTTTTATTTAAACATATTTTTAAAATCTGTAAAAACATTGTTAGGACAACTTTTTACGCTCGATGCACCCATGTAATCAGTTTTTAGTTCTGACGTTTCGGTTCTGAGAAACCATCATCAACTTCGTTTTTTCTTATGGCGGTCATTTTGTTTTTTAGCACATTTAAAAAGAGCAAATTTTTTCCTTTCTTATGATGTATAACACTTTATAAAAATATTTTATTTTTATGTCAAAAAACGACAAAGTTAATTTTTAACTGAGTTGGCCATGACGGCGGAGGCCATTTGCCGTAATAAATAATAGTGTTGCTATGGTGATTCGGCGGCATTTAAGTCATTTTACTGAAAAGTGACATTATTCAGTCAGAACCATTGATTTGTATAGGAGTGGATAAGCAATAAATAGACCAAACATGGCAAATTTACGACCACGAAATGTAAACAAAGAGATTTCAATTTGGACTTGCGCGTTAGAAAATTAGTAGGCGCTAGCTGTTGCACCGTGAAGGTAAATAGGCAGACCCGGACTCCGAAAGTGATGATTTCACCAAACATTCGGTAGAGAAGTCTTGCCGATTGTGAAATGGGCCCCAGTTAGCATAGTGAAACAAACAATAAGGTATAAATAAGTAATACTTATAATCATTAGACTTACTTGAAATAGGAAATCCCGGGTATTTTGCCTCTACTATTACAAAACACAACCATACACTTTCGGGATTCTATTTTGGTAGCATCGCCCATTCTTTATGTGTGTATTGTTCAATTTAAACGAAAATCAAAATAGGGTACGCACAAACCACAAACGTGAACCACTAAACTAAAGCTAATTAAGCAACTACAGACACTAGGTCCAAAGAAAGTAAAAAATGTAAAAAAAGTAAAAATTCGAATTATTAACTCAAAACGCCGCGCCGTCAAAACGAAAACACGTCAAAGACAAAAGCCAAGTTCGGTCCTGACCGACGCCTGCTGCGACGGCAAGTGTTTTAGTGCGCTTGACGAAACGGTATCTTCTTTGTTTACGTTTTTCCATTTTGCGTCGATTTTGTCATGCGCAGAAACCTGTTTTTTCGCCCATAGCTTGCCACTTTTGAGTAGTGCGACAGGCGGCTATTGCTTATCCACTCCTATACAAATCAATGGTCAGAACGCTATTTGGTAGTTTTTGTTTAAATTTTCATAAATTTTGATTTCTAAATATTGCCACGCGATATGCCAGTGAAGAAAAATATGACATATTGGAATGTTATATTAAATGTAATAGAAATACAAATCTTGCCACCGCTGACTATTTGGACCTGTATCCTGAGAGGCAACAGCCAAAACTATTCGCGAGGCTTGACCTGAACTTAAAAAATTATGGAAGCTTTGAAGTACCAACGCCAAAAAAATATCACAAGGGCAATCAAGCTCGTAACAATGACATTAAGGATATTTTAATGCGAACCCGACGACGTCGACAAGAGTACGTGCGAGGGAAATACTTATACCAAGAACTACTATCCAAACAGTCCTTAAGGAAAACAAATATCGTCCTTATAAACCTACTATTGTTCAAGTTTTAAAGGAAACAGACCCAAGGCCATTATGATTTTCAAACTGGTTTGTAAACCAATGTCATGAAAACCCCAATTTCAGTATGAAGATTATTTGGACCGACGAAACGTTTTTCAGCAACTGCGGAGCATTCATTATTGTGAATATCCATTTTTGGGCCACTGATAATCCTCACCAAGTGGCAGAACGTAGGCCACAAGTAAGATTTGGCTTTAATGTCTGGTGTGGTGTGTACGGTAAGTCTACGCAGTCCGCAAAATATTTACAAAGTCAAATAGTGTAATTTGTTTTTAGATAATCAACATATAGGACCATTCATTTACGATTAAATAATGTTATATCAAACCGGGGTCCTGTAAATTGGCCAGCTGGGTCCCCGGATATTACACCCCTCGGTGTAATCTTTGGGCAAAGTTTACAGAATAAATATAAGTTGCCTCGCTCACTGTCGAAACTTTAATGCATTAAGATAACAAGCGTGCGGCAGATACCTGCATATTCTGTAAACTTTGTACTTTGTACCGTCAAATACCATGAACAACTGTGTATGCGTATGCATCGGCGGTGGCTGGGTCCTCGAGCGGGACGAGGTGGTGAGGTCTAGCCGGTTTCGCGTGGTTAGATTAGTTAGTTTGGGTATGTTAATAGTAGTAAGTTGTAAAGTAAGCAGTTAAGAACAGAAACCGATACTTATATTTAGAACGATAGTTTGGAAATTAATAGCAAATATTGATTTGTACGGCAACCGCCCTCCGTAGCAACTGTTGCTAAAGCCAACTCAATATTGTTTCAATACTATTTTGTCCTTTGGTCACATGGCTTCCCAAGGCTTCTATAATTTCATAGGTCCATAACATACTTGTCTTAAGGCTTGAGTCTTGAGTGTTGACTGTCAGGATTGAGTTCCAAATAACTGGCGGTGCTACACTTGTATTCCTATTGCATTTAATATAACATTCTTAACATATTGATATTTTTCTAATGATGTTTGGCAGGGCAGCTAATATTAAACTTACCTTTTAACAAATATTAATAAAAACAAAAATTACTAAAAATGAAAAGTTAAATTCGATGTTTGTCTGATCAATGTTTCGTATATTTTTCAGTAAAATAACTATGAAACACTAGCAATATTTGTTTTGTACCGCAAATGGCCCCCGCAGTCATGGCCAACCCAGCTAAAAATTACATTTGTCGTTTTCTGACATAAAAATAAAATATTTTTATGAAGTGTTATACATCACAAGAAAGGGAAAAAAAAGTTCTTTTAAAATGTGCTAAAAAACAAAATGGCCGCCATAAGAAAAAAAGAAGTTGATGCTGGTTTCTCATAACCAAAACGTCAGAACTAAAAACTGAATACATGGGTGCATCGAGCATAAAAAGTTGTCCTAACAATGTTTTTACAGATTTTAAAAATATCTTTAAATAAAAAAAGTACAGCGCTTTTTCGAAAATACAACTTTTTGATTTTTTCAAAATATCTCAAAAACGAAAAAAGATCAAATCGTTATCAAAATGGCATTGAATTGGGAATTGAATGAACTAAAACTTTCCCCATTTAACCGATTTTCTATCTCTTATAGTTTCCAAGATACCCATACATGTATACCCAATTTGGGCCACACTGTATACTTTGTACACATTTCAACTTGCAAAGAATGTAAGGCACTGTGACTATTATTGCTATGCAGATGACACTCAGCTTTATTTTTCATTTGGCTATTCTGATGTCTGCAGTGCAGCTCGCTGCATTAACTTGGATCTGCATGAGATATATGCTGCAACTCAAAAATTGTTATTGTCTATTAATCCTAACAAGTCCGTTGCTATCCTTTTCTGTAGTGAACTCCATCGAAACAACATACTGGCATCGCTGCGCATCAATATTAATAACATTCCTATCAATTTTAAGGGGACTGCAAAGAATTTGGGTCTTATCATTGATTATAAGCTACGATTCAGTGAACATGTCACCGAAAAACTACGCACCGGTTATTCGGTTTTAAAAATGATTTATTCGCATCGGCACTATTTCAATATCGAAATTTAAAAAATGCTTGGTGAAACACTGGTCCTGTCTCCTCTTAATTTTTATGACAGTATATATGGACCTTGTTTAAGTGCATATGATAAACGAAGAATCCAAAAACTTCAAAATTCATGTTTGAGATTAATATTTGGAATTCAATGAATGGAGCGTATCTCTCATAAGCTCAATGAAATTCATTGGCTTAATATGTGTAGTAGACGAATTTTGCATGCCACCTGCTTCTTTTATAAAATATTAAAATATAAATCTCCGCCGTATCTTCTTCGGAAGGTTACTTATAGAACAGATATTCACAACCTTAATATTCGTAGGAAAAATATTCTAACAATTCCAGCGCATTTCAAAGAGTATTTTAAGCGGTCTTTCTCCTACTGTATTGCCTCATTCATAAACAAATTTAACGTAACCGATTTTTCGCTTTCTGTAGCAGCATTTAAAAAAAGACTGAAACTAAAACTTTTCAATGAACATCGATACTGTTTTCTCTAACCCTTAATTTTACACATTTACATGTTTACATTTGTGTCAGGGGCTCTTTAACGTTAAGTATTCTGCATTGGTTATCTCATCAGCGCCGGCTTGTCTTCATCCACCATCAGTGTGTCCTCCTTTTAATTTTTTATTAATTTTTTTTATTTTCTCCCTCTTCCTTCTCCTCTCTATATGATTGTGTGGGTATGCTACAAAGTGTAACTTACATTTATTTTTGTTGTCATCTGACTATGAATATATATTAAGCGGATATATAAGTTGATCTTTCTTTTGGTCGCAATTTTCGATTAGTTTATTTATATCCGTCCTATATTTGGCTGGCTTCAACAGCACCCAGCGGGATGCACTTGTGTAGTATCCTATGGGAGGCTGAATTATAGCCAATTAACTCATTATGTTGGGTAGTTTTATAAAGTAATATTGGAAACTTGTAATAATTTTGAGTTAATAATGTCTTTATTATTATTATTATTATTATTATTATTATTATTATATTAAAGATGCTAATAAATAAAACTACATATTTTCTAACCAATATATTTATTTCGCCAAATTATTAACTTATGGTTTTTGGTTACTCTCTATTAATCGATTTTAGTGTATAAGTTAACTGATCCAAAAATCCATTAAAACACGAAATACTCAACAAGGAAAAATGCATCCAAAGTATAACCCCGTATTTCCAACAACTAGAACTTTACCGTATTTTAGACGATCCGATTACTACAGCCGTAGCGCCTACACTGGCGAGTTTCAGCGGACTTTCGGCGGATCGAGCCGTAGGAGGTCACGGCAGACCAGGCGTAGCAACAACGAAAGATTGTATTCTTGTGCTTCAAACTTTGTTATTGATAATTCGAAAAACCATTACGATAAGATAAAGTTTAACTAAATATTCTTTTTCCAATATACCTCGATAGTATCTCCCGTATACAGATGTTAATCAACATTTCTCATTTCATAAAGCCTAGTTTTTTTATTAATCTGCATAGGTAGATTCCAAATTATAAAAATTAATAATTTTTTAGATGTCAAATTCGTCCTATTATCTACGCTGCTAAGCTTTTACACTTTATATTCGACCTGTTCAATTTAATCCACTTTGTAACTGTCGTTCGAAGAGCTATTAATTTGCATTATTGTCCTTAGGTGCTTCCAATTTATTCAAAAGAATTGAGAGGGAAAATAGCAGAGGGATGTTTGTTAGCCAAAATAGCACAGTAACGGAAGCACCATCAGATGAAGTTGACGATGAAAATGATCCCCCCAGGGTCACGCAGTGAGTAATAAAACAATTCTAAGGAAATGCTGATTGGTTTATATTATATGTCGGTTGTCCGAATAAAAATCCATTTAAAGTTAAAAAAGACAGAAAAAATTCAAATTTTTCGCTTATTTAAACATCGACCATAGACCAAGTTAGTCCATCAGAAAAAAAAACCTCATTCAATTGATAATATAAATTTAACAATGGGGCCCATTCAATTACACCTGGTCATTAAGTAAAATATCATTTCTATTTGGCTTATTTATTTATAAGAAATTCAAATAATTTAATTTCCTATTTTAAAAATTTTGTTGGATATGCGATTTTTATTCATTCATAATTAGAATCTTCTATTTCATTTTTATAACTGCTTTTATGTTTGATTAGTAAATACCATGTTTAGTTTGTTAAGCTATTGCTGATTTATTGTTTTTAATATATTTTTCCAAGAGTATAACTAGTACCAAATGCGATTTTTGTGCTTTTTTTTTTGAAATAATTAGCAAGCTTTGTATTAATATTTTATAAGATAAGGTTTGAAATTTAGTTGTATTTTTATCTTCAATCTTATTTTTTTTATAATTTAGTCAATTTAATTATGATCATACCGTATGATCATAATTAAATTGACTAATCATACCCATTTTTAAATATTCCTTGCTAAATAAAATGTAATTCTTGGCCATAACTATCTGCTTACATTAGTATATTAATCAATCTATATATAAAACTATTATATATCACTATTTTATGTGTAAAGGGGCGATTGAAAGAATTGTATGTAGATTTTTGATTTGCTAATAGCAACAATTATATTTGCTTAAAAAAGCTCGCTTCATTACTAAACTAAATCCGATGCACACAATTGACAATTGAATGACGATTAAATTTAACATAATGTCCGAAAAACTGTCGTCAGCTCGACAAGAATTGATTGAGGATGACCCAGATCTCCGATCAATTCTTAAGATACCATTTAAGTTGCTAATATTTCATGAACTGCTGGTTTACTGACATCTGCGACTGTGGCTGTACAATCATTAGATCCAGAACATGAAATTGTAAATCCTTAATTTTATAGTAGGTGATTAGATTGTGTTCATTACAGAGGATTTTTGTCTCACTTTACATGTAATACATTCGTTCTACGCATCGCGTAGTATAGCTGCTCTTTGGTTGTCATTGGCACAAGCAATTGGGGGAACACGTGGCAATCGTTCAGGAACCGTTGTTGCTCCCCAAGGACGTCCTAGCCAGAAAAAATCACCATTCACGCCGGTACTCAGGCAGAGGGAACCGGATATTCCCGTGGTATCAATTTTGTCTGTGCAGTTAATTTTTTTTTATATGCTAGTTTTGGGAAAGTTCCAAATCTCCAGGAATGTTTCTTCCAAATGTGCTCGCAAATTGTTAGCAAGCAAGCAAGCAAAGGGCTACAACATATTTATGTAAATATGTTCTATATTGTTGTGGAGGATTCATTCTTACCCTGGAATTGATTGCCTTTTTCATTAGGGTCACTAAACTTGCACTTGTGCAGTTTACATCCTTGAGCCGGGGCCGAAGTGGCTCTATAACAATCCAAACAAAATTTCAATCATTTGTGGAGCAAAAGGCAATCAATTCCAGGGTAACATATTTATGGACATGCAGATGATCCTTTGGTTTTGTCTTGTGCTTAAAACCCTACATCATCTACTGGCTTTACCCTACAGTGATATGGACAATGATAATATACGGCGCTCTTGTTTTTTGTTTTTTTGGCCTGCTATTCACAAGGCAACCCTCAGGGAGCAGCTGATCCAGCTACTGTGACTTGCCAGCTTAGGTACAACTGGTGGCTTAAGAGCCACACAAACTCTAGCCTTGAAAGACATTCCAGAATCTAATACTTCTACATTTATTTGTGGTGGAAGAAGCTAGGCGGTTTCAATTCGACTGAATGACACTGCACCGACAGTCAGGTAGTGCTTAAAACTCTGTCTTCGACAAGGTCCACGTCAGGTCTGGCACACGATTGCATGGCGGCTTTGTACATTCCAAGACTTAAAGGCAATGAGAGTTCCGACGAATCGGCATGGGAAGGTAGTAGCACGGCTTTCATGGAGGTCGGACCTGCACTTGATTTTGTCCTATCTACCGTCACGGCCAGTATTAAGAGTTAGGCTTATGACTGATTCCGAAATGAAAGGCACGAGCGGAATAACTTATGCAGTCCAAGATTTATTTATTTCAATCTCTGAGAAGCTCAGTTTTCGATAGGTTTCTTAGCTTCAACCGGAAGCAATTAAGAACCGTTATCGATGTTCTGACTAGACTTTGGCTGGTTGACTTTCACTTGCATAATATCGGGCTCAGCAATAAGCCGAAACTCAGGTTCTGTAGCGAAGTAGATAAAACTACAAAGCGTTTGATCCACTAATGTGACATTCTGGTTAACAGCAGACTGCAAAACTTGGACGATGTAATCATTGACCTCTAAGCTATATAAGGCTACAGAAGCTAGGTATTTTTTGTCGTGCATTCAGGCTAAATAAACTGTTAAGTAGGGAATGGCCCGGGACCCCCTTTCTAACATAATCTAATCTAATAATTAGTACAAATCCTAGCCCTAAATTATAATTGCAATTGTTCACTGTCATCATGGACTGGACCATCTAGTTAGCTGAAAATTTACTTCTCGATCCCTTGTGCCATTTGAAAGTCCAGATAGGCGGTCTTATGAGAAATTCCCCCTGGTTTCTAACGCAGCGATTGAAAGGAGGCCCTTGCTCATAAAAATAAAATTGTGCCTATTCTCAAGACTAAATTTTTCTACCACAAGATTTAGCTCTGCAGTTCTAATAAAAAAAGGCCTAATTATGTGGTCGAACGTTTACTTTAATAATATAAAATATGCCCAGAGCGGCCATTTTATTTTCCATTTAAGACCATATATCCTTACTTCCCTTAAAAAGTATATTCCTGGAAAGGCGGTCGTGGAACGTTTAGATGATGACTAACTTTTACCGCAAAGGAATGAGTCTGAGGCCGATGCTTCGAGTGGAAGCGGCCCTAGGTGGTAGATGCATAAGCCTACTCGCATCGTCCGGTGAAAGACCACCCCACCAGAATTGGGGAGCGCTAAGTGGTTTTCCAAATCACGCTCCGCTTCCGCGCTGGTGATCCCGGGTTTCACAGTAGGAATATATGGACATGATGGTGCTTCCAGGATCAAAATATTCCGGAGGTAAACTCCCCGGCCATTCGGATCTCCGGGCGCTGGGTGGCCCTGGGAGCCCTTCATTCCGCATTTCACAGACAGCAAAGATACCGAACCAATTTAGAATAGATTTCTGCAACATAAGAGGCCTAAATACAAACACAAATTCGGTACACCAACATCTACAAGCAAATAGACCACACATATTAGCCCTTACAGAAACACAAGTATGTTCTACAACAACAACAACAGTGAACTACCTCTATCCTGGTTACGACTTACATACCCGATTTAGATATAAGTTCGGAATATGCCTTTTTGTCCGAAGCGACCTTTCATGTCACCGCGAGGAAACACTCGAACCGAACAACCTTGACGTCATGTGGCTCAAGTTCACCGCCAAGGGATTAACCAAGTTTATATGTTGTCTCTATCGCCCTCCGAGTGATAGAGCCTACCAAAACTTTTTCCCAATACTAGCTACCACCTTTGACTCAATACAGGTCGATCACCCCAGTTCAGAAATAATCGTTCTGGGAGACTTCAATGCCCACAACACCAACTGGCTCAAACATCACAACAAGACCGACAACGAAGGTAGAGAGGCTGAAGCATTTGCCATCAGCTGCGGGCTTACTCAACTTGTAGACGAACCAACTCGAATCTCAGAGAGGGGCGAATTCGCCGCCCTCCTGGATCTTTTTCTGACCACCAATCCTGACCAGTACAAGGTTACAGTTGGTCCGCCATTAGGTACCTCCGACCACAAACTTATTACAACGGTTTGTGAATTGCCACTCATACAGAAGGATCCACCATTGCCTCGCAAAATCTGGCATTACAATTCTGCAAACTGGGACGATCTGAGGCAGTTTTACCTAGATTTTCCTTGGCTCGACGTCTGCTTTGCCACTGACAACCCGTCAGACTGCTGCGAAGAGATCATGCAAGTAATCTCCTCAGGAATGGAAGCATACATCCCAAATTCCATCAAGTTACCATCAAAAGGAAAGCCCTGGTTCGACAAAAGTAGCGAAAGAGCTGTAGGAAGGAAACAGCAAGCCTATAAGTACTGGCAGCAAAATCAGACCGCTGAAAATCGCAATTATTTCATCGAAGCGAGAAACGAGTGCAAGCGTGTGATCGACGAAACTAAGGACAAACACAATCAAAGGATCAGGAATAAACTTTTGCAATGCCCCAGTGGCTCCAGGAATTTCTGGTCGGTAGCAAAGGCAGTAAGTAACAACTTTACAAAAACGTCTCTCCCACCTTTGACGGACAAACGTGGCATCACGGCGACTACAGCCAAAGAAAAAGCAAACATGCTCGCCAAAATGTTTTCATCGCACTCTACCTTAGACGTGCCCCAAAGCAAGACTCTCCCCACTATACCGAACATCAACACCACCATGGCAGAAGTCAAGTTTTCTCATCGTGATATTCGCAAAATCCTTAAAGAACTAGATACGCAAAAGGCATCAGGACCGGACGGAATACCTGCCATCGTGCTAAAGAACTGCGCCAACGAACTAACACCTGTTTTTTCCAGGCTTTTTTCTCTTTCTTACAGAAAAGGGATTTACTCATCCTCTTGGAAAGTCGCTCGAGTGCAACCTGTTCCAAAAAAAGGCAAGAAAACCACGCCCTCAAACTATCGCCCGATTGCCTTGCTTCCAATAATCTCCAAAGTCATGGAACGTGTAGTCAACCAGCAACTACTCAAGTACCTCGAGAGCAACAGAATAATCAGCGATAATCAATACGGCTTTCGCAAAGAGAGATCGACAGGAGATATATTGGCCTATGTCACTCATATATGGAGTAGGGCAATTGAAAACTACGGAGAGTCTCGAGCGATTGCGTTGAATATTTCAAAGGCATTCGACAGAGTTTGGCATGACAGACTGCTCAACAAACTGCCGTCCTTGGAACTGCCCGCCTCTCTCTGCAGCTGGCTGGCCAGTTTCCTTAAGAACCGATCCCTACATGTTGCAGTCGATGGACACATCTCGGACACATTCACCATCAACGCGGGCGTGCCTCAGGGCGCAATACTTTCACCAACTCTGTTCCTCATCTATATTAATGACCTGCTGATCGAAACGAATAATTCTGTTTACAGTTTTGCAGATGACAGTACCCTTGTCTCCCACTTTAGATCAGAAAAACCCTTACCAGCGACTGAGACTCATCACCGCAGACAGGAGCAGATTACAGCAATTAATCAAGACCTGGAGAAAGTTCAAACTTGGGGCGACCGAAATTTGGTCCAGTTCAATGCAGCAAAGGCCCAAGCAGCAACGTTTACTAAGAGGGCCAATACAGCGGGCCCTGACATCATTATGGCAGGATCGACCATTCCTTCATCCTCGTCAATCGGGCTGCTGGGTGTCTCGGTCAACAGCAATATGTCATGGCATGACCATGTTGCTAACATCGCAAAATCAGCCTCCCAGAAGCTTGGTGCGCTATTTCGCAACAAGAAACTCTATACACCGCAGCAGTTGCTCTTGCTGTACAAAGCGCAAATAAGACCGTGCTTAGAATATTGCTCACATATCTGGGGTGCCGCACCAAAGCACACCCTAAAGCTGCTGGATTCCATTCAGAAGAGGGCTGTGCGTCTCGTCGGCGATCCGGAGTTGACCCGGAATCTGGATAGTCTGGAACATCGCAGACATGTGGCCGAGATGTCTCTGTTTTACAGATACTTTCACGGCAGATGTTCCCAGGATTTGGCCCACATAATCCCGCCCCTGGCAACTCCTGTCAGGCAGTCCCGACAGACGGCAGGAGCGCACCAGTTCGTCGTACAACTAGAAACACCTAGAACATCGCTTTACCAGAACTCCTTTGTCTGGCGCACTGCATCACTGTGGAACTCACTTCCAGGACATCTGTTTCCCACTAATTACAACCTACAAATATTCAAGAACCGTATCAATCAACATCTTCGCACACACACCGCTCGTCGAGCGCCATAGGATCTACCTTTAGTGTGTGTGCCACTGCCATAAAAAAAAATCGCAATAAACTCCCACTTAAATTTACTAATTATTGATTTATTTGTTATTTTTCATAATAATAATACATTATTATATACTGAGTATGAAGTGAAAATTAGCCAAAATAGAGTGGTAGTTTACTATGTAAAGGTACGTTTAAAACTAGCGCCAAAATGATGAATTGCATTCTGTTCTCTCTCACAATTGTTAGCAGCGTCAGGATCGCTGACTAAGAAAAGGCAACAAGAGTACCGACGGAAACCCATAAATAAAAGACTTTAATGGTGTTAATGAAACAACCTGATATCGATATAGGTTGACGAAATGATGATGTAGATTTTGAGACTCTTAACAAAGAGCTTCAGATAGAAGCTTTGACTTATAAACGCACGTTTAAAATATAATTTTATCTAGGTGTTATATTTTTCTTCCAGTCATCCTGGCACAATATTTAATAACAGCATTTGGTGACTTGGATATCTGCCAAAAATGAAAGCAGCTAACCCAAATTTAGCTCAAACACTTTTTTAAAAGAACAATATATTTGTATAGTTTGAATTTGCATTAAATGTTTACTTTTTATTTTTAGGCTGACAGATGCCTACAGAAATGCTATCCGAGCTTTAAGGAAAATTAAATATTTTGTTGCTAGACGAAAATTTCAGCAAGCTCGAAAACCTTATGATGTTAGAGACGTAATTGAACAATACAGTCAAGGCCATCTTAATATGATGGTTCGAATAAAGGTAACACTTCATTTAATAGTAGCAGTGGATCTAAATCGAAAATATTATTTTTCTGCGATCGTTGAAAAATGTTAACATTTTCGGCCCATTGGCACTATTAGCAGGCCCGAAACTAGCTATATAGGTACTGTTACCATAGTATAAACAAACCAGTAAGTTCACTCAGCGGTAAATCTTTTGATGTAATTCAGCCACATTCTTTTATATCACGTGATAACAGGAGATGAGCGATGCGCTGCGTAAAGGCTGATTTTCATATATAGGACTGTGCACGGACTGTGCGCCTACCATGCTGCGGCCGTCGCGGATCTTCTACACAGATTTCCTTTATTATCCACTATAAAATTTGCCTGTTGAAAAATGCCATAAGCATTCATCTCTATGGACAGAGTACAAACAATATCTATTTTCACAATAAGACTGGACGACCGCAGCACGGTCGTAGCACAGTTCTACATGCGTAAATGTAAATAAGAGCTTCAGGGCGTTTCATATGGAACATACAATTTTTTTATTTACAGTGAAAACGACACGGTAGGTGCACGGTAGGCGCACAGTCGGTGCACAGTCCTATATATGAAAAGCAGCCTAATGGGGCGTCCTTGGTGAGCGATTTGCAGCGAACGCGAAGCGCTGCCGATGCCGTACGAAAAATAATACTTCGAAACCTCATTTTTACTATACTTCTTTGGATTTATGAGAGTGATTTTTCAAGGCCACGTCACGACATGGTTTATGTTTTAGTCTCGGGTTACGCAATTTTCGTATCGTTGATTGGACGACTAACCCAAACTAACCAAATCTATCAAAATTGATTATACCTTCTCGACACCGGTTCAAATGACTACAATAAGTTGAGAATAAGTGAAACTAACTGAAAGTTGGTTCGACGACTAGCCCAAACTAACCAAATATTAATTGGTTAATTTGGGTTAGTCGTCCAATCAACTTTCGGTTAGTTTCAGTTAGTTAAGTATGAACTTATTTGATTCATTTGAACCGGTTACGATACGTCAAAATCAATTTTAATAGGTTTGATTAGTTTTGGTTAATTGTCGAATCAAGTGTTGATTAGTTTCACTTAGTTTTAACTTATCTTAGTCATTTGAACCGGTTTCGATATGTTATAATAAAAATAAAAGTAAGTGAAACTAACCAACACTTGATTCGACAATTAACCAAAACTAACCAAACCTATTAAAATTGATTTTGACGTATCGTAACCGGTTCAAATGAATCAAATAAGTTCATACTAACTGAAACTAACCGAAAGTTGATTGGACGACTAACCCAAACTGACCAAATCTATCAAAATTAATTATAACTTATCGGATGACTAAAATGAGTTTTAATCATCTCCTGATGATGCTAACATGGCTAGCGAAACGCGCGTCGAGTGCTAAAATTCTGTTTCGGTATTGTGGATAAAACTCTGATTTAGTAACCAAATCTATTAAAATTGATTATGACGTATCGGAACCGATTTAAATAATCAAAATAAGTTGAGACTAAGTGAAACTAACCGAAAGTTGATTGGACGACTAACCTAAACTAACCAAATTAATTAAAATTGATTATAATATATCGGAACCGCTTTAAATGACTAAAATAAGTTGAAAATAAGTGTAACTAACCGAAAGTTGAATCGACGACTAACCCAAACTAAACAAATCTATTAAAATTGATTATAACGTATCAGAACCGGTTCAAATGACTAAAATAAGTTGAGACTAAGTAAAACTAACCGAGAGTTGATTGGACGACTAACCCAAACTAGCCAAATCTATTAAAATTGATTATCACGTATCGGAACCGGTTCAAATGATTAAAATAAGTTGAGACTAAGTGAAACTAACCGAAAGTTGAATCGACGACTAAACCAAACTAACCAAATCTATTAAAATTGATTATAACGTATCGGAACCGCTTTAAATGACTGAAATAAGTTGAGAATAAGTTAAACCATCCGAAAGTGGATTGGACTACTAACCCAAACTAACCAAATCTACCAAAATTTTTTATAACATATCGGAACCGGTTCAAATGACTAAAATAAGTTGAGACTACTAAAACTAACCGAAAGTCGATTGGACGACTCACCCAAACTAACCAAATCTATTAAAATTGATTAGAAGGTATCGGAACCGGTTCAAATGACTAAAATAAATTGAGAATAAGTGAAACTAACCGAAAGTTGAATCGACGACTAAATTGGCATAAACATAAATATTTACTCATTGTCTTCACGTTTTAGTGACATATTCTGTCTTTCACGCGACCTGGTTTAAATAAAAAGGAAAAGTATAGATTTTGTCGTAATTAGAAATCGGAAGTCGATAGAGCAATGACAACTGTATAAAAAATGTCATATACATTTGTCGGTATTTTTTATAGTTAGTTTTCATGTATTTGTGACAAGTAAGGTCAGAATAAATTAAATAATTTTACTTAAAATTAGACTATTGACGCTAAAATGTACTAGATTAATTTTATAGACTGCATCGCTGTATTATATTATTATTATACTTTTTGCTTATTTTGTAACGAAATAACTGCAAATTTATTTCGAGAAAAACGTCAAAAGATCAAACCTTTTTGTTGCATTATAATTCTTCATTAATTTTTTTAAGCTTAACTAGCAAACAATACCGACAAATTTGTATGACATTTTTTATACAGTTTTCTTTGCTCTATCGACTTCTGATTTTTAATTATGACAAAATCTACACTACCAGGTCGCGTGAAAGACAGAATATGGTTATGTCACTAAAACGTGTAGACAATGTGTCAATATCAATGTTAAAATGTGTCAACTTAATCCCCTATTAATATACGATCATATAGATTTCAGTAAATTTGACGGTTCAAGCAATTATTGTAAAATCTAACAGTTAAATAAATTCGTCAATATTTTCGATATATTTCAGATATCGAAAAAAGTGTTGAACAAAAAAGTTTTAGTTTTCGATGCTCTATTGTAGGCAAATAAAATTTGACATCTGCAACTGTCAAATTTGACAAATTATTACAAATGGATGATATATGTCAAAATATTACCTTAACATTTTGACACATTTAAATATCATATTTTGACATATATTTTTTACTTGCAGAAAAGTAACCACGTTTAATTTATATCTATATTATACGTTTATATGTCAGCGAGAGCTTTAATTTTTTTTAGAAATTATTTAATATTATATTTTGACATATGTTAGTTTTGGCCGAAAATCATTTATGTCAAAATTAGTAGCAATATTCATGTAATTATGGCGATCTCTTTGGGCTAACGCAGTATTTTCTGCGAATCGTTTGGATAAATAAAAAATGTTCGTCCAGTACCTACGTGTCTGTCTTATCAATTCTATTGTAGTGCGATATATTCTGCATGACATTAGTTAAATTTGACCGTCATTTACATGTAAACTTTTCAGAAATGTTTGAAATAAAGAGGTAATTGCATGGCATTTTTAACATTGATATATGTATATGGTGAACGTTCATTATGGATATGAAATTAAACCCTTTTAAATAGGATAGTATATTGTAGATAAAAGTTGTTATTATATTGTTATTAATTTGATTCAGTTTTTTTATTATCTTTTAACAAGCATTTGAGGATCTGTTTTTTTATGTATTTGTAAATATATCGGTAATAGTTTGAAAAAACTGGAATTTTTCTAAAAAATAATTTCTTTAACACCCTGTATATGATTTTAAAAACTTTATTTTTATCTTAATAACATGTAAATGGGTCTCCCCATCCGGTTCCGATACGTTGTAATCAATTTGAAAAGATTTTGTTAGTTAGTTGGGGTTAGTAGTCCAATCAACTTTCGGTTAGTTTCACTTATTCTCAACTTATTTTAGTCATCTGAAGCAGTTTCGACACGTTATGATCAATTTTAATAGATTTGTTTAGTTTGGGTTAGTCGTCTAATCAACTTTCGGTTAGTTTCACATAGTCTCAACTTATTTTAATCATTTGAACCGGATCCGATACTTATAATCAATTTTATTAGATTTGGTTAGTTTGGGTTAGTCGTCGATTCAACTTTCAGTTAGTTTCACTTATTCTCAACTTATTTTAGTCATTTAAACCGGTTTAATACGTTATAATCAATTTTAATAGATTCAATTATTTTGGGTTAGTCGTCGATTCAACTTTCGGTTAATTTTATTTAGACTCAACCTATTTTAATCATTTGAACCGGTTCCAATACGTTATAATCAATTTTAATAGATTTGTTTAGTTTGGGTTAGTAGTCCAATCAACTTTCGGTTAGATTCACTTATTCTCAAATTATTTTAGTCATTTGACGCGGTTCCGATTCGTTTTAATCGATTTTAATAGATTTGGTTATTTTGGGTTTGTCGTCGATTCAACTTTCGGTTAATTTCATTTAGTTTCAACTTATTTTAATCAATTGAACCGGTTGCGATACGATATATTTAATTTTAATAGATTTGGTTAGTTTGGGTTAGTCGTCGATTCAACTTTCGGTTAGTTTCATTTAGTCTCAACTTATTTTAATGATTTGAAACGGTTCCGATACGGTATAATCAATTTCAATAGATTTGGTTAGTTTGGGTTAGTCGTCCCATCAACTTTCGGTTAGTTTCACTTATTCTCAACTTATTTTAGTCATTTGAAGCGGTTCCGATACGATAATCAATTTTAATAGATTTGGTTAGTTTGGGCTATTCGTCGAATTAACTTTGGGTTAGTTTCACTGAGTCTCAACTTACTTTACTTGTTTGAGCCGGTTACGATACGCTATAAACAATTTTTATAGATTTGGTTAGTTTGGGTTAGTCGTCCAGTGAATGATACGAAAATTTCGTAACGCGAGACGAAAACATAAACCATGTGGTGATGCGATCTTGAAAAATCATTCTCATGAAACCAAAGAAGTATTCACTTCAAAAAGGGAACGCGTCAAATCAGTAAACTCTGAGTTAAACCGTTAAATCCTAAGACATAACTATCTATTATTCATAATACATTTCTAATAAGGTAAATAATAAACATGTAACTAATTACCCCTACATGTTTTATCGGTGTATAGCATTTCTTTTCCCTTCATTACATTTCTCTCAGTGTATTAAACCAGTCATCTGTCACATATGACAAATTGAACTTGGCTCTCCAGCTAAAAGATACATAGTATCTGTAACACGTAGGAAATGCACATTCCTGGACTCCTGTGTTGCTGGCCTCGGCTGCGCCTCGTCCAGCAATTACCACAATCGTCCAGGAATGTTTTGCTTTTCCTACAATATACTATTTTCTGCGATCGTTGGAAAATGTTAACATTTTCGGCCCATTGGCACTATTGGCAGGCCCGAAATTAGCTATTCAAGTACTGTTAGGGTTAGGAAACCGCAAATAACTGAGGACTTACCTACTTCATTTACACAAAGATTAAAATAAGGAGGAAGAGGCACCTTACTCCAGAGGAATGTATCTGATTTTTCTAAGACCGTTTGGTTTGTAATGTATTAGTATAGTATTTTTATTTATTTTTTTAATTAATATAGTATTTTAAGACACCATGTTTTAAACGTGAATAAATGCAATTAAGTTGACTTTTCTGTCAGTGTCAGTTTCAGCAATGTTTTACCTAGCAACGTATGTGTACAATGCAAAGATGAAGCATTTTTGCGGTCAAGTATTTTTTCTTCAAACGTGAGTAAATCCGTCATTACTCGACTGTGTAGGCGGCAGTGAAGTTTCGTTTTTCCTCCGCCGGAGCTTTACTTTTCACTTTTCCGCCGGCGGAGGTGAAAGTGTTATCATAGCAACATAGATACAATACAAGCAAACATCAAAATAAGCGTCAACAACTCAAGAGTTATTAAACTAAAATTTGTATTTATCACTCAATTTGTGACTGCATTTCTGAAAATCACTAATTTAGGAACAAATTGGTTATTATTTAATCGAACTTACTCAATAACTGCTTATCAATACGGAATTAAAACGCAATCGAAGACGCAATTTTAAAAATATAATTATTGTTGACAGTGTCCACTGACAGCTTTATGTTACATTACTATAGCAACAACCTGAGCCTATTCACCGACACCGCACCGGTCTAAGCCGCCTTGCGAACCCACTTATCTTTAATAATATTTAATATTACTATTAAAAAGAGACTTTTTGCATTAATTTGTCGACATTTGAAGAAAAAACAGCATATTTTATTTGGAGGAAAAGTTACTTTTCATGGCTTGCTCTCTATTACCAGCCTCACTCCGTTCGGCTGTTAAACACGAGCGCGCCATGAAAGGTATTACTTTTCGTCCATATAAAATAATATACTATTTTCACCGATAGACAGAAAAAAACTAATTTTGCAGACCAATAACAATCAAAAAGGTATCACTTTCCTGCTTAGGCAAGAAAGTGAAAACTTGAATAATAATAATCTAAAAAATCTCTCTGGCAAACTCTCTCGTTAGTTGATTAAGTTAAGACAACATATATTTGACTTAGAACAAGGTGCCTGGAATGTAGTACCTGATGCACTTAGTTTTATTCTTTATCCTCCTAATTCGGATCCTTCTGATATAAACATGGATTCCAAGAGCATTGAAAATCAAATTTCTATTTTATCTTTTGACTTCAATTCTGTATATGTTTGGCCCCTACGTGATAAAATTTTCAAATTTCCGGACAAATATCCACAATGGAAAATAG
Source organism: Pissodes strobi (assembly GCA_016904865.1). NCBI lineage: Eukaryota > Metazoa > Arthropoda > Insecta > Coleoptera > Curculionidae > Pissodes > Pissodes strobi. The sequence goes on along the minus strand of MU184682.1, from coordinate 42,190 downwards.
ACGGCTAAATGATTTATATATACATTATCACCACGTAATTTTATAACTTTCATCAAAGACAATGGGAAATTCGTAGTTCCAAAAGCACAGCGCCATAAAGTTCTTAAAAGCAGTCATGATCCACCAGCAATGGCTAATTTCCGAAAAACGGAAACTTTCGTGTACAAGAGTCTTATTCTTGGCCCAGTGGCGGACCCAGGGGAGGGGCGCGGGGGGCGCGCGCCCCCCCTGAATGTTAAAATTAAAATTGTTTGATGCCGCCGACTTTAGAAATAATAACTGTCTGTCTAGATATATTCTAATTTAAGTGGTTTTAAATAAATCCAATTATACAGCTTTGTTAATACTGTCGTTTAATTCATATTGTGCTTTGCTATTATTTCTCCTTGCTATAATCACGCTTTTAACCTTTCTCTATCGAAATCTCTTACAGTATGAAGTGATAAACATAAAACGGGTATTATTCAAGAAATCGTAACTTTTTTTCGAACTTCTTCCAAAGAAAAAAAATTGTTTTAAAAAAATATCTAAAACGTAAATTATTAAGCACTGTCAGACAAGATGGATAGAGAATCATGACTCTATCTTACAATTTCAGACGAACTTGGCTCTTATAATAAAAGCTTTGAAAGACATATCGGAATGGGATTATAGTACTTCTTCTAGTAAAGCAGGTATTCTTCTAAAATCTGTTTGTGACTGTGAATTTGTTTTGACAATATATTCATTAGCAGATATATTTCTGACCATATAGTAAATATTTACAGACTAAGGATATGGATATAGAGTCGGCTGAGTCAAAGTTAAAAATTTTAATTGTTTCTCTCTATCAAAAAAGAGCGAACGATTGTTATTTCGAACTTTGTATATTTAAAGAAGCTGAAAATGAACCATAGAGTTTGACATAGAGATGAAAATACCCCGGCTTACCTCAAGACATACAGAGATACTTTTTCAGATAACGATAGCCTGTTACTAGAAAACTATTAGGAAAAGAGTTATTTTTATACCAATTTTAGATTTTGTCCTAACTGATGTTAGAGAAAGGTTTTCAGAACGTTTAATGAACGTTTTTTTTTGTTAAATTTATGTATTCCAAAAACCCTTGAAAAATACGCCCCAGAGAAAATATCAGATACGGTGTCAAAAATTATAGAAACATTTAGCTCTGTTTTAAACAATCCTTCGCATACAGTGTTAATCGGGGAAGTTACATTGTTTAAATACGATACTATAAATAGTAAGTGTGTTGACGCTTTAACAGCTTTGTAAATGTGTAATAAAAGTGACTTTCCAAACATCTATAATGCGCTGACAACTATTTATTCTCTTCCTGTTTCTGTTGCTACTGCTCAAATGAGTTTCTCAATTTTGAGATTTTCAAAGACCTAATTTCGATCTAGTATAGCTGAAGATAGACTAAATGCCTTAGCACTTTTATACATAATATCGATCAATAAAGTTGGATCTAGAATCTATCCTAGATAGGTTTGCAAAGAAGAAAGGGAAACTTAACTCTGCAATATGATTTAAAATTAAGTGTTTTATACAGGGTGTCCGGAAATAACATCGCCAAATTACAGATGGTGATTCTACATAAGAAATCATGAACATTTTTTCATATGAACATGGGTCCGAAAATACATAGTTTCCAAAATACAGGGTGTCAAACTTTTTATAAAAAATCAGTTTTTTGTTAATATCTTAAATATGATTGTGCTGATTTTGTTGAAATTTGGCAGGGTTATCTGTAGTAATAAGGGGCTCATTTAGCCGTAATTAGATTAAAAATATGAAGTCCAGTGGCGTCCCGGAGGGCATCATACCGAATATTATTGACAAAAAAAGTGTGCGCCGCTGACTTTTTCAAACATTTTATATTTTTTTCGTATTAAGCAACTAAAAATACAATATTTTTGATTCTCGAGTTGTTTTCGTATCTTGCGTTGTTTTCGATAAAAAAAGTAAAAACCGGTTTATTACATTTCCAAACTTTTTTGATAAAATCGATATTTTTATTTATATCTTAAATATGCTTTTACCGATTTTGTTGAAATTTAATAGGGTTATCTGTAGTAATAGGCGGCTCATTTAGCCTTTATTGGATTAAAAATATACTCTCCAGTGGCGTCCCGGGGGGCATCATACCGATTATTATTGACAAAGAAATGTGCGCCACTGACTCTTTTAAACATTTTATATTTTTTTCGTATTAAGCAGCTAAAAATACAACATTTTTGTTTCTTAATTTGTTTTTGTATCTTGCTTCGTTTTCGAGAAAAAAAATAAAAACCAATTTATTACATTTCTTTAGGGCACAAAATTCTACATCAAACGCTGTAATAAACTGGTTTTATTTTTTTCTCGAAAAGGAAGCAAGATACGAAAACAAATTAAGAAACAAAAAAGTTGAATTTTTAGTTGCTTAATACGAAAAAAATATAAAATGTTTAAAAGAGTCAGTGGCGCACATTTCTTTGTCAATAATATTCGGTATGATGCCCCCGGGACGCCACTGGACATTCTATTTTTAATCTAATAAAGGCTAAATGAGCCGCCTATTACTACAGATAACCCTATTAAATTTCAACAAAATTGGTAAAAGCATATTTAAGATATAAATAAAAATATCGATTTTATCAAAAAAGTTTGGAAATGTAATAAACCGGTTTTTACTTTTTTTATCGAAAACAACGCAAGATACGAAACCAACTCAAGAATCAAAAATATTGTATTTTTAGTTGCTTAATACGAAAAAAATTTAAAATGTTTGAAAAAGTCAGCGGCGCACACTTTTTTGTCCATAATATTCGGTATGATGCCCTCCGGGACGCCACTGGACTTCATATTTTTAATCTTATTAAGGCTAAATGAGCCCCTTATTACTACAGATAACCCTGCCAAATTTCAACAAAATCAGTAAAATATTATTTAAGATATTAACAAAAAACTGATTTTTTATAAAAAGTTTGACACCCTGTATCTTGGAAACTATGCATTTTCGGACCCACGTTCATATGAAAAAATTTTCATGGTTTCTTATGTAGAAGCACCCTCTGTAATTTGGCGATGCTATTTCCGGACACCCTGTATGTGTTCAAGCGTTTACGATAAATTTGTTTGTACGTGTTCTTTTATTAATTTATTTAGTATTTGTGTTAAAACTCATAAAGGTTACGCACCCAGGTCTAGTTCCTCGATCTGTGGTTACTCACATACTAAATTTGTTTTTTTAGTATATAATAATTTACATAATAAATGACTGAAATTAGTGCAATTGTGCAGCATTCTTGTCTCATCTGTGTAAAGTTTTGACCAGGGCGTGTTTTTTTAACTTTTGGATAAAAATTTGGGCGTGGCACCCCAAAATTTTATGGTGGAGAGTGGAGCGGCAGGGCTCCACAAACTTGCGCCCCCCCTGATAAAAAACCTGGATCCGCCACTGTCTTGGCCGCTTATGCGTTCAGATATCAGAAAATGTTTAGTTTATAGTGCACAGAAACATTCTGATCGTGCTCGGTCTGGTTTAATGGGTAAAGAAAAGGTTGCCGATCGTCCTTTTCAAATCATTGCCATTGATTTGATTGGTCCGATTTCTCATAGTGAGAAGCGTCATAGATTGATTTTCAGAATTTACCTTAATATTTCCTCTTAGAACTTTCAAGTCTCAATTATCTCAAAGATGATGATGATTTTTGTTAATTATGGAGTTTCTAAAATTCTAATTTGCGACAATGGACCAAATTTGACTAGTAGTATTTTAAAGATCTTTGTAAAATATTCAGTATCACCCCTGTCCATTCTTCTAAATGTAATTTCGTGGAACGAAACAATAGGTACCGCTATTCGCTGCTATATAGAAAAAAACACGAAAAGTGGGATTGCTGAAATTAAGCAATCAATAAACACTGCTGTTCACGAAATGGCCGGTTTTCCTCCCTCATATCTCAAGTTTGCTAAACATGTTCCCCTTTCTCGAAAATATTATGATGAAAAATTATCGGATGAGAAAGTAGAAATACTTCTTGGCAATAGAGGCGCTTAATCTCAAAGTCTTGGTGTTTTCCGCAAATTGTTTTCAGAAGTTCGTCAAAAACTTCATTTTGGAATGAATATAGCGCCCCGTAAGTAGAGCGCCACTTTGTAACTAATTGAACAGTTGGGCGTCACTTTATAATGAAATGCTCGCTCAGTCGCCAATTTGGAAGGATAAATTTAGTTGGACACTAATTTATAGCTGTAGCGAAAGTTAATTTATTTAATTTAATTAAGTATGACATTCGTTTTTCCTGAGGGGTGAGTTGTGTCTTTTATCAATTTTTTTTTATATTTTGGGCGCCAGAGTTCCTAGAGACAATGCGAACAAAATATAAATACTTAAAAATCAATAACTATAAAGATAAGAATATCAGAAATTTATCCTTATAATTCGTGTCTCATAGAGCTCTATCTTGCGATAAAATAAACAAAGGAGTTCAAATGACAATATATTAATTTGACAATTAAATTACAAATATGAGAATATGTGATGGTATTATGTAAAATGAGGATTACAATTGAATTGCAAATATAATTAATGAAATTATTTGAAATATAAGTATTGAATAAATTCACTAGCAATGAGAATTAAAACTAATGTAGAAGATTAAATAATTGAATGAATGAGTAAAACGATAACAGTGGTCTTTACATTGTTGATTAATCTTCTAATTGGCTAATATTTAGCTTGTCCAACTATCCTGTAACCATGCGATCGTATTGGGACTTCTACAGGAACCGCTTCTGCCTGTTCCCAAGTTATGTTAATGGGTTAATCCAGGACTTAAAGGTTGACCTAGTGTCAGCTCCCACTACAGGTCTGCTATAGCGATGTGGACGAATACCTGGTGCTAGCCAAGTACGAGGAGTTTTTTAGCCAACGTTGGATACATAAAACAAAAATAATAACCTAGTTTTAGACCAATGTATATCGCTAATTAAATAGTTATTCAGACTATTTAGACTATTACACAGGAAGAAGTAATCAACCATTTGAAAATTTACTGGTTAAAGCACGTATAATCAGAAACTTAAATTACAATTTTAAGTTGAGCAAAAATTATAAATAACTACTGTTAAGCAAAAATTATAAATAGTTACTGTTAAGATATGAAATTCATATCTTGGATGGAACTACGTGCCTAACAGTGTCTCTCGGTAAATCTAAATAAGGGATAACTTGAATTTAATGATAAATAGGAAAATAGAGGTACAACCTCTCTATAAACGAGTCTTATAACTCCAAATAAGTAATTCCTATTACTTTTTTATATATGGTCCATGGCACATAAACGATGATTGAGTGCAATTACGCCTCAATCAAGTTTAGATAAAAAATAAGAAAAAAAAACAGGTAAATTCACACATGTGTGCTTAACCTCCCATAAATACAAATTAATGTCGATACATCAGTGTTGAGACGCGACAGGACAAGTGCTAATAATTATATGCTTGATGTTACAAATGAACTGAAATTTTAATGAAATAAGCTTGAAAAGAAAAAATATTAAAACTAACAATACTATGAGGGAAAATTCAGAAATTCGTTACTACCCTTGCAGGAATATATAAAATCCACTCTGAGAATTCCTGAAATAATACTGTTCAATTTCAATGGAAATACGTCAAATAATGTGCGTGACCGCTAAACGATGAAATAATTACCTTCTTTGTAAATTTGGACTAAACCTCTATCAAATTACATGAATTTGACAAATGAGAGACGAAATTATTCACCAATAAATCGGTATTTTTACCGAACGGTCACTACAAAAATTAAGATTATTGAAAATGTAAGTTAATTGAAAATTTAATATAAAAATGCTAAATTCGACTTTTAGCCAAATACGACTAAGCGAATCAGACACAATTATTAATTATGTATTTAAAAAATGAAACAATTAGTGAAATATATTGCAAGATGAATAAAATATTTCAAGATTTAATATCAGCACTTACCCAGTCAAGCGTCGCCACAAAGATAAAACGACCTTGTATTCAAAATTCAAGATGTTCAACAAATTATGATTTTCGATGTTTTAATTGGATAATTTATATCATGTGACTACTACTATAGACCATGCGGCGTAAAACCGAAGAAATACACAATATATACTAAATATAGTATACTATAGTAAATTAACTTCATAAATTGTAGGTATTAAATAGCGTACTACGCTTTCCAATTACCCACTACATGAGATAAGCCCGTCCCCGAATAGATGTCACTGCTCAATATAGTAATCTACAGTGAAACAAACCCCCAAATTGTAGCTATAAACCAGTGTACCTATGCTTCTTAAATAATTAGTTGCAGGAAATACACCCATTCACGAACAGACGTCGCTCGCGATTCATATCCCAAACATCAGAAATCATTCGCAATTAAACTGAATTTAGTGGAGCGGAAGAAGCTAATATTCCGTTACAATTTGGCTTATGAAAGTAATTGCAACAACCTTCGAAATAGAAGTCTTGATTGTATAGTCGGTGATAAGATATGACTTCCTAACAAAGTGCTTTCTAGTGTTGCTAGTAAATTTGCTGCAGATCGCGTATTGTTTTTCAAAATATCTCGCCGGTAGTATACATTTTAAAAAATCAGGATAGTTCTACAGCTGGAACGTGGCATGTTAAAGATTTGTTACCTTACCATGATAGTCTTGATGATTTAGACGATGAAGATGTTAGTATAGCCTCCTCTGTAATTTAAAATACCGTTGTAGGGTTTCCTTAACAATACCTATGCCTATCAGCCTATCCAATATTTTCTCCATCGCCTTTTTCAAAAATAACGTCATACTTTTTAGTTTATAGGATTTCAGTAGGTAGGCGTTTGTGCATCTACATAACCCAAGACATAGACGAGGTTAATTATGTACCATTCTAACATCGTGCTTACACAATTCTGCATTAGTTTGTCTTAATTTGACTCGTATTTGATTTACCTAAAGTCCTTTATAAACGAAAATTATGCCTACAGAATTTTAATTTCGACGCAAAAAAATTTAAAAATGATATTTCAAATTCTATTTTGATTGGTTTCAGGAGCTGCAACGAAGATTGGATCAAACTCTTGGAAAGCCGGGCAGCTATTTGGCCGGCATTGACAAAGTAGGCAACAAAAAACCTATGACCGTTGGCGCACGATTGTACAGGGTAGAACAACAAGTAAGATATGGAAATCGGAAAGATAGTGAAATATTAATCTGGTTTATATCTTGATATCTAATATTTAATAATATTAACGGGAATAATGTGTTATACCTCAACTAGCGGCATTATGTAAAATAGGCAGATATAACCAATCAAATTAACTACTAAAAATGCAATACAGATAGAAAACTAAGTGAAGAGTAGTGGCTGTGTGCATGTACGAAACATGCAAAATTAAATACATTTTGTATTCCATGCCAAATCGTTTAATCCAAAAAAACTTCCTATAGAAGCGTAACAGGGAGCTTTCGGTCTAAGCCATCATCAGTGTTACCTGAAAAGTAAGTCAAAGAACCACCCATTAACGAAAAGTAAAAGGCTGCTATAATAATTTAGGAATAGAAATTGATATAATTGACATTGTTATACTAGAATTCTGAGATTTTTAAAATGTGAAATGCATTAAATTAAGTGTGTAGGGTGAGAATGGGTATTTTTTGTGTGATTTTTTCAACGGGTAGAATAAAAAGGAAAATGGTAGAGGTTCTTTCGCTTACTTGTCATTGGTCCTGAATAACATATCAACGAAAAGAAAACAAACCACTCCCACATATAACGGTCACATCGCAATCAACAAGTTAAAAGTAACATTATCTAAAAGGTTTACATAATTTACATTAAAGGCAAAAGCAATGGCTAAACCACGTTTTTGCTGGAGCAACAAATGTGTCGTTGTTGACGTTGACAGTCGTAACATCTAGACTGAAAGCGTTGCAACACGTTTTTATTCTGATTGAAGTTATTTTTTTTTTAAATTAAAAAGAAACCTAGCCTCGGAGAGTTGTATTGCAAATGCCCGGCCCCTGTAGTGGGGTCGTTAGAGCGCCACCAGTTCTATCCAACTAAACTGAAAAAGCTCCGATGGTGTTGTGCAGGGTGACTAGGTCGGCTTATTAAATCAAAAGGTACTTACAACCTAACAAGAAAACGGGAAATATAGGCTGGCTTATTAAATCAACAGGTACTCAAGCTTAATTTAACAAGAAAACACAATCTAAAATTTAGGGAACAATATATTTGCTTTTTATATGTTCTTTTTTTGAACACAGCCACAATCTATCTGGATTAAAATGGCAAGTTAAATGGAAATGTTGTTAGATAAAGACCAAAGAAATGTCAAATTACTATTAAATTTAACTACTAATAAGTACAATATGGAGATGGACACCAATCCTGTTGTTAATACTCGGTTCTTTATGCCTTACAACTAAATGCACTAAATACTACTAACCGGAGTGATCACTTTAATGCTAACTAAGCTAGTTACAACTAGGTATGCGTGCGCTAATAGCTGCACCGATTTTGAATGTAGCAATAATAATCTGTAGCAATGAACGGCCACAATAATCAAATCAAAGGAAAAAATAGAATAAAACTATTGAAAGCTCCGCTATCAATGCTTGACTTATATTATAAAGAAAGAAAATTCAGAGCGGTTATGTTACTTGATAAATGAATGAAAGGAATAAAATTATTGAAACTGTTTAAAAACGGTCAACGCTTGACTTGTATTAAAAAGAGAGAAAATTCAGAGCAATTAGATTAACCGTTTCAACAGACCAGTGAATAAATGAAAATAAAATTAATGAGCTCTCTCAGAGCTTGGCGGTCAATGGTTTGATTTATATTAAAAGACGGAAAACTAAGAGCGATTATATTAAACTGATAAACAAACGTTTCAAAAGATAAAGCTTCTGAACAATACCCAAATCCGGTCGTCGACTCTGGTGGAGGCGCCGGGCACCTATAGCTACTAGGTACTGCCTCTCGATGGCTCCGAGGGAAAGATCTTGCCGAAGTCTCGATAGCTCGGTGTCGCTAGTAAAACTTCTAGCATGCTAGCCAAGTAAAACCCTGAAATAACCCAGTGCGCATTAGATAAAGCCTCCTTACTTTAATAAAAAACCATAGCCCCCTTGCAAAAATATATTTTCTTTATAAAACAAATTTCCCCAGAAAAAAAACCCATAGACTTGCAATGCCCATCAGCAAATAAAAGAGGTACTAAGGTACTGACAACTTGAATATAACAAAGATAGGGATGAATCACCCCTAAAAGAACATATAAACTTCCCCATACGATCAGAATTAAAGTTGCATTAAAATAAAAATTCGGATTAGATAAAATGGAGTAGATAAGATAACATATGTGACGCAAGCAAATGGCTGACCATGCACAAAAAAAAGATAACACAGATAAGCAATTAAATCATTAATTTAGGCAAAAAAACTGCAGCAATAATTACCTCGCTAGTGTGTGTGAGGGCTAAGGGAAATTCGACGGTCTCGGTCTTATATGACTAACGTGGAAAGTCTCTGGAAATAATGGAAAAAACTGTTAGCTTTTTTTCCATTATTTCTAGAGGCTTTCCACGTTCGTCATATAAGACCGAGACC
>MU184682.1:0-32439 GCA_016904865.1 Pissodes strobi | reverse complement strand
TTGCCTAAATTAATAATTTAATTGCTTATCTGTGTTACCTTTTTTTTGTGCATGGTCAGCCATTTGCTTGCGTCCCATATGTTATCTTATCTACTCCATTTTATCTAATCCGAATTTTTATTTTAATGCTACTTTAATTCTGATCGTATGGGGAAGTTTATATTTTCTTTTAGGGTTGATTCATCCCTATCTTCATGGCGTCCACGTGCTTCACAAGCAATGGAAAAATATATTTCAGAGAAAATGCTTACCAGTACAGTATTTAGATCCCGAAAATCGATCGTGTCAAATACCCTGCATCCCCAATATATTAGCGGAATTAAATCACAAACTAGATGTGGAGTCTCTGAGACTGCACTCACGGCAAACCTTCTTCTCGCCTTGAAAGGTACTTTCAGAAGAACTATCGATTCGTTTTCGTCAATTTGCTTACGAGATTAAACGCTACGTCAAATCAGCAAGTAGTGCAAGGTATAATTCTAAGATAATAAACGCCTTAGTTCTTGTTTATTAGGATGATAAACGACGGCGGAAGCTGCAAATAGTGAGCTAAAATCATATTTTTCAAGAAATGCTAGGAAATACTCCTACGAAAATGATAAACCTTTAAAAATCTAAATCGAGAGCGACAGTCACGGATGAATAGATTCCTATTATTCGGAACGAACCTTGCAAAAACTACAGCCTGCCATGTGAATATATTTAAAAGCAGATGTCCCAAAACGATCTAACGATCTTCAGAAATGGCGGCCGGCGATTGCAGGTCAGCAACCAAGGGGTTCCCAAAGGGTTATGAAATATGCCAACCAAAATTAAAATATGGATCGAAGAGTCAAATGCAGCGTATTTGCAGGCTTTACTATCCGAATTCTTAAAAATACAAGTCGGTTCGTTGACCGTTCTACGGCAATGTAATATAAATCAAGCTAAGCTATCTTAATAACAATGTGCTACGTTTATCAACTAAAATAAATATAGTCAGAACGTGTTATAATAGCTAATACAAATATATCGTTAACCTATACTTAGAATAGTGATAATTTACATAAAGAAAAGCGGCAATTTCAAGCGAATTGTCAGCAAATCGAATCAATAAATTTACAATTAATAAACCGATGAGTGCAAAATAGAGCATCTTTTTTCTAAATGCGGCATAAATTTGCCACCCGCAAAATCGGAGTGTTACAGCGTAGGAGGTGATCCGCAGAATTAGCGGTAAATTTTAAATCTTAAAACTTAAATGTTGAATTCAGAGGATTAAAATGAAGTACCTGACTTTATAAAGTAAGTGTGGAAACAAACTGACTGCCACTAAGCTAGTTGAGGTTTAAAAATGTGATCAATGTTACATAATATAATTGAGAGCATTAAGGATGACCTAAGAAGTTTTGGTTTTGAAAAAGAGAAAGTACTTACTTGAGTGAATAATAGAATGATAGTAACTAAAGTAAGAGCAGACACAACCTACCAGGCTGCCCCCCCCCCCCCCCCGTCTTTGGGTTGCTAATTAATATTTTATCATTGATAAAAAAAAAATTTTTGATTAAGGGTATTAATATTAATGTGGCAGAGATGGGCAAGACAAACTCTACTCTAACTGATTAAAAATTTTGAAAAAGGAAGAACTCAAATTAAAAATAACTGCATTAAAAGCAGACATCAGCCCGACCCAATCTACAAGGCTGACCCCCCCCCCCCCCCTTTGTTGGGATGCTAAAATTCTTATTTGGGGGGCAGTCTGGTAAGTTGTGTCAGGCCAACTGTCTGCTCTTACTTTAGTTACTATCTTTCTATTATTCACTCAAGTAAGCGCTTTCTCTTTTTCAAAGCAAAAACTTCTTAGGTCATCGTTAATGCTCTCAATTATATAACATTGATTACATATTTTAACCTCAACCAGCTTAGTGGCAGCCGCTCTGTTTTCCAGACTTACTTTATAAAGTCAGGTACTTCATTTTTAACCTCTGAATTTAACATTTTAAGATTTAAAATTTACCACTTATTTTGCGTGTAACGAACGCCGATTTACCCTATTCCAATTTACTTACTTTAATCTCGGCCTTTTCTTCACCTCCTGTTCGTTAGCTATAACCGGGTTCGCAGTACCAGTGTGCTGACACCCTAATTTCGACGAAAAATCCTTTCTTATGCACCCGGGCGATCGCTCATCTTTCCCATGAATTTGGAACCCACTTTATGCCTCTTACCAGTACGTATTTTATTTCTACACCAGTTATATGTGGTATATTTTATTATATTAAAAAAGGTATGTAGGCCACCACAAGTTTGCCTATAATATGAAACCCATAAATTTTTATCCATTAATTAAAATGCATTACGCACACAGCAGTTTCGTTTTAATTAAATACAACAACAATGGGAAATTAAAATGAGTTAAAATGAACATTTCGCCGCATCAGTTTTGTTTTAAATAAATACATCAACGATGATCATTTATTAATGAATATACGAAAAACACTTACAAATTTTGTAAGGGAGCATATTCTTCTATTAAAATAAATCGGTTATATTTATTCTCTTAATATCTTTTTAAATTGACCTCGTAAATAATCAACATTTGTACTGCAAATAATTCGCCCATTTAAGCCGGCTATTATTATTATGGCAATAAGAATTTCTTTCAGTGAATTAGCCTTCATGGAATGTCCAATCTTTTACTGGTAGCATTATATGTTAAATAGAGCCAGTTAAGCAATTTTTTTAAGTATCATTAAATACGTCGATTAACAAAATTACCTGCAGTGATTAAATTGCATACTTACAATTACTGAAAATTTCTACGTTCGTGGCTTAGGGCCCAGATAATTTTGTATAATGGTTAATTAAATACAATGCAGATGGATTAAAGTTTTAGTAGGCTCTTTAATGAGTAATTCCTAATAATAACATACTCGACCACACGGTCTCATGAAAATTAATACAGGGTGCCTTTTTCATGGCGTACTTTTTCATAATCGGCACTGAATTATATTGTTCATATAGCATCAAAACAATTGGTCACTCTTAACCTAGTATCCTATGCATTATTATTAGCTTAAAATTACACTTACTGTCTCTACACCCTATCGCTATTCCCGGAACCTGCTGAAGTAACCTTAATTACGTCTGGATACCATCTATTCTCTTGCCGAATTTCACCCTTTCATTGCTTGCGTAAATATTCACACTGTTCCAGAATTTTCTTGTAATTACTTAGTTAATTTTAATAGCCCCTAAACTGGGAGACCGTACTTCCGAGATGGTCGCAACTAAGACCATATTACCGACGAGAAAATTACTAATTTAACTTTTTCAAACCTTTCAATACATTTCAAGCATAGCGACCCGCTGCATCTGCTTTTTCTAAAAAAATTATTCATTCGGCCATAAGGACCGACTGCAACTAGAAATGTCTTATATTTCTTCACTTAAATCGTGGCCGACCGTCACATGCGGATCACTTCCTACGCCTTCGGTCTACTTGTCAAGACTGTTAACGTCAACAACGACACATTTGTCGTTCCACCAAAACGTGGTTTAGCCATTGTTTTTGCCTTTAATGTAAATTATCTAAACCTTTTCGATAATGTCAATTTTAACTTGTTGATTGTGATGTGACCGTTGTTTGTGGGTATTGTTTGTTTTCTCTTCGTTGATATGTTCTTCAGGTCCAATGACAAAGAAGCGAAAGAACCTCTACCATTTCCCTTTTTATTTTACTCGTTGAAAAAATCACACAAAAAAATAACCATTCTCACCCTACACACTTAATTTAATGCCTTTCAAATCTTAAAAATCTCAGAATCCTAATATAACAATGTCAATTATATCAATTTATTTTCCTAAAAATCGTACAGCAGCCTCTTACTTTCCGTTAATGGGTGTTTTTTTTTTTACTTACTTTTCAGGTACGTGTTACGCTTCTATAGGAAGTCCCTTTTGGATTAAAAAATTTTGCATGGAATACAAAATGTGGTTCATTTAATATAGAAAGAAAACTGACCGCACCTTTTTAATTGCATTTTCCAGCATAGGCTTCAGCCGATCTCCCTTGATTAAAACCCAATAAATTGATAGCTTACGGTGTTTAACATGTGCGCAATATTCAAAGGGCGCTTTTTGCATTTCTTGATTTAATAAAGTGCGGTTCGATTCTCATTCTCATATCCTAGCTCAAAAACAGGTACTCTGATCCCTTGCTCTCACCTCTAGCAATGTAAATAATTCATGTGATATTATTTCTCTCGAAAGTGCAGTTGCAGTTATCGAGAAGACCAGTGGTTGAAAGTCGTATTATTAAGCTTGTGACAATATAAGGCATTGGCCATATTCAAAAATATTATAGTAAATGTTACACCTTTAAACATTTAATATATCTCTTGATCCAGCCCCACAATCGCAATACTAGCCAATACTAGATATAGCAATGCCTTAAATGTACCATTTTCAAGACTTAGTATCGGACAGCAAAGTCCACGGTATATTGGACTTAAGGCTTACAATCATGCTCTATTTATCCATAAATGTTTCAAAGAAGACGACAATTTAACGCTTATTAAAAACAAAATGAAATCTTTTCTTATTGAAAAGTGTTTTTATTCGGTCGAGGACTTTTTTTAAAAAAATTTAAGCAATGTGATTTTGATATTACTTTGGTTTGTATAAATATGGTTTTAAAATGTTTGTATGTATTTTTCCATTTTTTTTTTTTTTTTGATATTTTGTTTGTCATTTACTGTTGTATTTGTGATGTGTATTGTACTATACATAATAATTGACGTGCTTATAATATTTTAAGTGTTTATACATTGTAATATTCAAAAGCGAAATATATCTTATCTTATCTTATCTTATCAAGAAATAAACTTAGTTCTTTAGTATCTTAAATGTCAATAGCTTAATTTGTTTAGCATTGACCGAAACGTTATCTAAATTGTTGACGATGATTCACGTTAGTCAAAACTTGATTTAATTCCTTCAAGATTATCAGGATTAAACAAAATCCGGTCTAAATTCCTGAAGATCTCTAGCATTAACTGATACCCTGTCAGAATCCAGGAAGATGCCCAACATTAGCTGAAATCTGATATAAATCATTCAAGTTGACTAGCATTAACCCAAATGAGGTCTAAATGCTTGACGATGTTCCTTATTAGTCGAAGCTTTATCCTTGAAGCTTCAAGGTGACTAGCATTAACCAAAATCATGTCTAAATCCATGAAGATGTTCAGCATTCGCTGAAACCTTGACCAAATCCATTAAGATGATCGGCATACGCCGAAACATGGCCTAAGTCCTGAAAATGGTCAGCATTAGGCAAAACCTTATCTATATCCCTAAACATGACCAGCATTAGTCAAAACCAGGTTTAAATTCTTGTTCATGATGAACTGAAACCTAATCTAAACCCTTTAAGATGACACGCATTTGTCAAAAGTTCGTCCTAGAAGATGATCAGCATTGGCCGAAACCTTGTCTAAATCCTTGACAATTACCATCATAAGCCGAAACTTGATATACATCTTGAAGATGGCCAGGGTTGTCGGAAACCTTGTCCAAGCTCCCAAGATCCTAAAGATGATCAGCATTAGACGAAACCTTTTTTAAAGTACTGAAGATGGGTAGCATAAGCCGAGATTTGGTCTAATTCCTAAAGATGATCAGTTAGTCGAAATCTTGTCAAAATTCTTGAAAAGGATCAGCATAAGCCGAAACTTGGAGGAAATCCTAAAGGTGACCAGCATTAGCCGAAACCCATTCTAAATCCATTAAAATGAACAGCATTAGTCGCAACCTTGTTTAAATTCCTTAAGATGATTAGCGTAATCCCAAACGTGGTTTAAATTTTGAAGGTGTCGTCCAGCATAAGCTGAAACTTACAGATGATCAGCAATAGTGGAAACTTTCTCTAAATCCCTGAAGATGTCTTATATTAGCCGAAACTTGGTCTAAATCCGTGAAGCTGGTCAGCATTAGTTGAAACCCTGTCTTAATTCGCGAAGATAATCAGCATAAACCGAAACCTTGTCTAAAATCCTGAAGATGATCGGCATAAGCCAAAACTGGGTCTAAATCCTGAAGATGTCCAGCATTTCCCTGAACTTTACCTAAATTCCTAAAGATCGCACACACATCGCTCGTCGAGTGCCATATCTCTCTTAGTGTGTTTACCACTGCCATAAAAAATTATCAGCAAAGGTCGAAACTAGAAGATGACCAGCATTGTCCAAAATCTTGTCTAAATCTCTGAAGATATCTTACGTTATCCGAATCTTTAAAATGATACAGGTTAATTAGTCGAATATATAGATATCATGTTGTTAAACTTGAGCAGCCCACGTGGTTGGAAATTGACAGATGCCATATTGCCAAGCTGTCGTTAATGTAACATAACTTAAAATGAGAGTAGCCCACGTGGACAAAAAATGACAGATGTCGTGGGCGAAGTTTACTTCCAAATTCCAAAAAAAAGAGCATGGCCCACTTCTTAGAAAATGTTTTTTTTTCTATGGTCTTCAATATTTTCCCACTGCCAACCATCTTTCGAACTATCTTGGAACCATAAAGTGTTGCTACAAATTATACCCACGCTATGGTATAATGAGAAATAAATAAATTGTTTTTGTTTTTTTTTCAGCTATTCGACTTGCATAAGAAGATAGATAATATAACTGAACTTCTAATAAAGGCCGAACAGAAACAGAAAGGTCCAAATGAACTAATTCCAGTTTGAAGACAAAAATAATGTTTTTAATATCTGCACATATCCATATGTATGTAAATAAGCTATTTTAACTGAGTTATATAGGTATGTGACTATTGATTCCAGTAGGTTTGTAGAAAACAAATTACATTCATTGACGATGTTGGGAGTCTTAGACACTTTGTACAATCGTAGCTAGATATTTCCTAACAAGTGTAGAAATATTTCCCGCACGAAGGTGCGTAGCACCCGAGTGCCGGAAGTTTCTTCCCGCAAATGTTAGGAACAATATTTTTTCTACGAGCTTATTTTAATAAAGTCTAACACATAAATAAAATTATATAAAAAAATATATCTGTAATTTTCAATTCAGGTATAATTTATTACAAATTGAAATAAGAATATGTAAAATAATTTAATTAAGTATGCATGTTTATATTTTGTAGAACTGTTTTATTCAGTTGAATAATACTCCAGGTAATATTTGAGTTTTGTATTCACATTAATTATTACCTAAGATTCTCGCTATGATTATCATTATATTATGTTGTATAATACTGCTTATACTAATTAATACCGATTGTCCCTCAGCCTTCTAATCTCCTATATATATCGAGTTGATGTAGGTTCAAGACTTGTATATATTATTATAATAACAGTGCAAGGTGGTCAAGGTTAAGTCATCCTTGCTGTCTGCGTTTGGTAGCGCGTTCGTTGAATTGAAACAATAATATTACTTGTACCAGGTAATATAAATAACCTTCGCGTAAACCTCGAACCGGACGGATTGCCTTCACTGATCTAATTTCTGAAATACGGAGTGTATTCTTGGTACCCTACACCTCTTTTGGGAATGTTCCTTATTTTTGTTGTGGCAAAAATGAGGACATTCGAGTAATCCTAATTGTGCATATTTCTAAAAAAACATAAGCTATACAATATTATTACTTATAATGAAATGTTAAAATAATTGTTCTTTCCAAACAAAATACTAATATTTAGAATTGTAACTCTCGGTTTTTTTTCACTTGACTGGGCAAGGGTTTTTTCTTTTATTATGCAAAAAAAAAGTATTATCTAAGTTACAACTGCGGTTGTTTTTTTTTGCTTGGCTGGTAAGCCCAAATGCAAAGAATAATTAAAAATCTAATAAATATTTACGTAAAAGGTAGGAAAATATATACATGAAAAAATATATACATTAAAGTAAAAGGAAAATTACGTTATGCCTTATAACTATGTTAAATAGCATGTATATTGGGTTATATGTTATTCTAATGCACTGCATTCGCGTAAGTGTTCTTCGACACTGCTTAAAATTAATTTACAAAAGTAATTGAATAAAAGTATAGAAATTGAGTTTACAGATTTGCAAACGGTTGGATTCTATTTTTATGTACAGTTTGCTTTTTCCCGTTGCGTCTTGTATCGTGCAATTTACTCCCTCTATATTCGTTATGGAGAAAGGACCTTTGTACCAAGGATCAAATTTTGTTCGGTTCTCGTTTTTAATACAACTAGATCACCTGGTTTAAGCTGTAATTGATTAGCTTTTTTATCGTAAGTCAGTTTCCGCAACTCTTTAGCTTTTGCAATATACTGCTGAGCGCGAATGTTTGTCGCTTGTATCAGGTGTCGAACTTCCTGATAATAACTAGTTTAAATGGAGTATAATTGTGATATGCACTGGGCGTAGTGTTATAGCAGAAACTGTAGTATTTGATTAGTTCGTCCTAGTCGATTTTTACTTCGTTAATATACGTACGTACATATTCATTAAGGACTTTGTGATTTCGTTCTCATCCTCCAATGGTTTGACTATGATATGCTGTCGAAAATTTGTGATTTATGTTTAATAATTTTGTCAATTCTTGCAATATCTCATTACTGTACTTTGTACCCATATCCGTTCAAATTTCTCTCATTGGTCCATATGTAAGTATGAATTCGTCCATTATTGCTTTTGCGATTGTCTGTGCTTCCTTATTTGGTACTGGTACTATGTTTACGTATTTTGTTAACTCGCATTGGATCGTAACTGCGTATTGGTTGTTTTGGAATGTTTTCTGGAACGGGCCAATCGTATCAATGCATACTATGTCGAAAGCTCTCTGTGGAGTAGGTGTAATAATCATGGGTTCCACATGAGTTACTTTCTTTTTATTTAATTGGCATTTAACACAATTTCTTACGTAGTTCGCTACGTCTTTTGACATTCGTTTCCAACGATATTTAGCTCTTAATTTTTCAAGAAGTTTCTTTTATCCACAATGTCCTCCCGTAAGTGGATCATCGTGAAATTGTCTAATTAAGTTTGTTTTCTCGTCGCGACTCGAGATAACAATTCGATCCTTATATAAGATAATATTTAAATTCTTCAATATTTTATTCCCTATTTCCTTCAATTTATTTATTGTGCACATTTTAAATATTTGGTCATTCGCTTTTAGCTTAACCTTATGAATATCATGATCGCCAGCCATTAATTCGAGCTTAGACAGTATTGTCGCTAGCGACATATTGCCATTAGTGATCATAATTTTATTTTCGTAATTTTCGGCGTTTGGTCGACTTTTTGTCCTCAAGGCTATCCTAAGATAGTTGGGCTTAACGTCGAATTTCACCATAGGTAATTTAATTGTACTGACATTATCTAGGGTTTCTAAAATTTTTGGTTCTGAAATGTCGGTCTTGTGTTTTTCAATGGTTTTTGTTTATTTTTTATTGTCTTTTCTTGACATTGCTCTTGTTATTGCTAATACTTGTACGGACTTGTTGGCTATTTCTTTTAATTCGTCCACGGTGATTCTAGACAAGGCGTCAGCTCCCACATTGTCTTTCCTGACGTCGGCGCGCACGTGCGTCGCCCGTGGCGGCGCATTGGCCTTCGGAACCGCTCCAGTGAGCGGCCAAGGCGTACTGTGTGTCACGTGCGGCTCGGGGTGATCCAGTAGGGGGCCGCGTAGACTCGGCTCGGCCGAGTGACGCTCTAGCTGCCCTATGTGGAGCCCCGCCTCGATTTGAGCTTCCCCATTATATTTATTAAGTGTGAATTTGGAAACAGATTCCCTGTAATACCCAAAGGCCGCTTCCGGGTCTAATATAAATTCCTCAGGGTCCCCAATATACTCGCTAGAAGTCAGCGGGGGACTCTGGGTTAACGCTGTCTGTTCCTTTGACCTATCTCTATTCAGTTCTAGCACCAAGAGCTCATCCACACTCGGGGGCTTTTGGTGCGCGGTTGCCGTCGACTGAGTGGTTCGGAAAGTCATTTTTTTATATTACAATTACTTATGTCTATGTTTTTCACGGGATGCCAAGTCGTTATCGAGTCGACTACTCGCTATTTATAAGAGTTCTTAGACAACGTTCAACCCGTAAACTGATCTCACTGTCAGTCCGGGGGGAACGAAGGTGGGCCCACCAAAGCCTTCCCCGCTATCCAAGGGAAATTGTAAATAGCAGCCACCACAGAACGTCTGTCAGCAGAAGGCTGAATTAAATACAACACAAGGTTAGTGGGCAATAAATCTGTTTTGGGCAAGAAATTTAGAACACCCTATAGACGTATAGGAGTTCCACTTGATTCTAAGAGTCACCCTGTATATGGGGACTACAAAATTAACTCAAAAGTTTAAATTAAAGTAAAAACAGAACTTCGACTTACTTTCTCCCTTAGGAGGCCGAAACGTTATTAATCAAATGCTTTGAAGAACAACGGTAGTGGGGAAAGATTCCCAGGGGGGTCTACTGGCAGGGGATGCTTTTAAATTTATTTTATTTTTGACTAACTTTTGAGTTATTCGTCTTTTTGTATGTCAATGTACAAAATTTCAATTTTGACTTGAATCCTTATAGCAAGTCTTTACAAAGTGCCAGAAGGGCTTAGCAGGGGGGAGGATTGTCAAAAAGTAGTCGTCAGTAGTTGTCACACAAAATATCTACGACCCTAACCTAATCCTATCTCCTAATCTTGGCTAAGCCTTATACAAAAATCAGTAATTCGAATGATTACCAATTTGAACAATTGGGACACCCTGTATAGTTGAAATAAAATCCTGATAAATCCCTATGTCAAGTGATAGCTTAAAATGTGCCCCAATTCACTGGATAAGCCTTATACATGTACTAGGAGAGTTTAACTCTTAATCTAGTATTTTTGGTATAACAGGTTTTATTTGATTTTTTCTCTAATGAACAATTACTAACTAAGAACTTAAGATATTTTAATTAATATCTAACACGTATTAATGTCTTTAGTTTTTTGGGACTTCTCGCTCCGCACGCGAGATTTTCAAAACGCGTTTGGAGTCTTAATATTTCTAAGAAGCCGGATCCGTACGAATTTTAACAAGGATCGCACAAAAATCGTCTTTTGAGGGCGTCGGACGCTATTCGCGAGTTTTTGGTATCGATTACCTTAAGAGGGGTCGTACGGAAGTTGCTCGAGGAGGGCTTTTAAAAAATCGTGGTTTCTTGGGGATTTTTGGGGGGTGTTTGCTATGTATTATATGCCAATCCCTGGCAACTTGTCAGATGCTGCTCGACAGTTTTCTGACAGAGGTTTTGCGTAACTCGGGGGCGTCAAGGGGAACTTTTTGGGAATTTAATGTGTGATATGTGTATCTAGACCAAACTACTCCCCGGACACGACTCTCAGTTCAGAGACCGTGCTGGTTTTGTATGGTATACGAACTAGTGATAAATAGCCTTTGATTCTTCTTTTGAGATAGCTCCAGTCGCAACAGTATAACTTCGCTATCTCCCGAACGAACTTGGCTAACTTATCACTCTTTGAACGCGCCCGAATTTTTTAGGTGAAGCCTTATTTTCTTTTTTCGGCTCCTATGCCTTTTCGCTTTTCACCCGTAGGCCGAGTAGGTAAAGTATGGGGGAGTCAGGGGGCTCTCCAGTTCTCGAAACCGAACTGGCCGTCGACGCGCTTTACTCTCGCCCAATGTTTAACTACGACTAGTATTGAGGACCAGAGAGGCACATACGTGAATGGGGGGAACCCAAACCAGTAGGCTGACTCAAGGTGCTCGCAACTAACCTTTTTCGCGGGGTGTTGCTGTAGGGTGCGCACTACAGTTGAAGGTCTCGGTGAATTGTTGGTACTCGGCCGCTTGACAAGTACTTAACTTCTGTCTTCAAAAATTTTTTTCTCCGAAATTTCTTCTAAGTCCTGAAGTTCGAAAAACTCGGAAAAACTCAATAAATTCGGTAGAAGGCTGATTCGGTACCAGTTGAGAGTGCTGGTCCTACAATGCCTTTTCCTTTGCTTCAGGGCCCCTTTCGCTCGTCCGTGAGCTTTCTACAGCCCTATCTTTTTCGAGATGTCGAAAAATCGGCTGTCTCTAGTGGCCAAAAATGCCGAAAAATCTCATAAATTCCTTAGAGATATGGGGCTAGGGGCTAAATGGATGAGTTGCTCGTCCCTTTAGGATTCTTGAAGATCCACGTTGACGCTGGCCTAAGGTGGTCTCTCACTTCTTTCCTTCTCAAGAGCTGAACGGCAACTAAACTTAAAACTTAATATTAATTCTTGCGACGCGCTTGCCGCTTACGGGTGGAAATTTCCACCCGATCGAGTCGGTTGGGATGTCGACGACGGTTGGCCAAACGGCTGATTCTAGAATTATGGAACGTTAACTGCCACATTCCATATTGTGCATTCGTACGCTGCATGCAATTTTATACAGTGGCGTGCTTAATTAAATGCGATTAAGTAAATGACGTTTTTACAACATTCCCTTTTATGTAGTCTACCTTAAAGTCGAACTCTTTCAAATCGAGTCTCATTCTGGTAAATTTTGACGATGGATTTTTCATTGCAAATAGGTAAACAAGTGGTTTGTGGTCAGACTTGACTAAGAATGTTTTCCCGTATAAGTAATCTCTAAAATGATTTATTGCCCAATGTATAGCGGCTAGTTCTTTCTCTATTGTTGCTTTATTTGCTTCTCCCTTCGTAAATGCTCTAGAGGCGTATGCAATGGGTAGATCTTTTCCCTCGAAGTTCTGTGATAGAACTGCTCCACATGCCTCTTTTGACGCATCTGTAGTCAAAATAAATTATTTCTTAAAATCGGGGTACTGTAGAATTTTTGGGTCTATTAGAGCGGCTTTTATTGTGTCAAACGCATTTTGGCACTGCTGTGTCCAGTTAAAGTGAACATTTTTCTTTGTAAGCAAATATGCTTACAAAGACTTTGCACACATCGCAAGGCCAATAAATAATTGGCCTTGCGATGTGTGCAAAGTCGAGGATGAATCTACGATAGTAGTTACAAAATGCGATAAAACGTTTCGCTTCGTTGGCACTCTTCGGGGTTGGATATTTGTTTACTATGTCATATTTAGAGTCGTCTGGTAGAATGCCTGCGCTGGTAATTTTGTGTCCTAAATATGTTACTTCGTTTTGAAAGAATGTACATTTTTCTGGATTTAGTTTTAAGTTGTGTTAGTTTGGGTTAGTATATGTTTCGAAAACGCTTTTTAAATTTTTAAGGTGGTGGTTTTTTGAACAACCTATTACTATGATGTCGTCCATGTACAGAAAAGCTTTTTCGGATATGATGCGAATGTTCATCATTCTCTGAAAGCTATTAGGGCTAACCTTTAGACCGAATGGTAGTCTGGTGAATCTGTAACTTCCTGTATCCGTGCTGAAGGTAGTGGCATCTCTTGATTTTTCTTCCAGCGGAATCTGATGAAAACCTGCTTTCAGATCAAGGGTTGAAAAAAATGTGGCTCTTCCTAGTTGATCCAATATATCATCTATTCTAGGTAAAGGGAATTTATCACCCACTAGTTTATTTTGATTTATAACCCTAAAATCTACGCAAAGTCTCCATGCTTTCTTTCCGATTAGCGATTTCTTAGGAACTAGTAATATCGGCCTGTTGTATTCTGCTGTTGATGGTTCAATAATTTTGTCTTTTAGCATTTTTTGAACCTGACTATTTATTTCGTCTTTTTGAGCATGCGGTATTCTATAGTTCTTGATGTACACAGGATTTTGGTCTGTCAATTTTAGTGTTTATTTATAGAAGTTATTTGTTGTTAATTTATCCGTACTTAGGGCAAAAATGTCGGAAAATTCTTTACATAGCGCAATTGTTTCATTTTTTGCTAAGTCTGGTATCTGTTTGTTTAGATCTTGCTGAAGAACTGATTCTCGATTTTCTACTGTATTATGTATGCTGTAAATATAATAGTTTTCTAGACTTTGTGTTTCTATTTCTTTGCTTTTAATTGTGACACTATCGAGCGTTGTGTTTAAAATTCTGACAAAAGGACTTTCTTCAGAAACGATTGAGGACGCTATAAAAACACCTGGGGTTATCTCTTTGTTTAAGATTACCGAACTTCCTTTCGCGTTTCAGGTTTTTTATTTTTCTTATTATTTCACATCTTGGAGGAATTGTAAGGATGTCATCTGCTGGGCGTGAGTTGATGTTAACGTTTATAAACCGATTTCCGATTTTTACGGCCATCATCCAGTTGGCATAATCTAGGTGACATTGATTTTTTACTATAAAGTCTCTACCTAGGATTCCATCTGCGGGAATAGGAAAATCGTCGTTGACTATATGAAATTTGTGGACTACATGAGGTTCTCTGAAGTAAAGTTTTGTCTTTGTAGTACCTATTGATGCTGCCGCACCATCTGTGACTCCTTTTATTTTGCAGACTTCAGCTTTGTTTATAACCTGTAGTGGGCGTATTTTTCCTCTTTTGATTAGTCAGCGCCTGTGTCTATAAGAAATACAATTGTGTTGTTTCCAGTCATTTCCGAATTGATAGATACAAAGTTCGAAAGTGTGAGGTCCAAGCTAAAGATATTTACGACCTCCTGGCTGGACCTTGCTGAGGGTCCTCGGAGTTATCCGGGTTTTCTTCTATTGCCTTACGTATCGATTGTTTTCTCTAGGCCTATACTACTGGTTACCCCTGGCTCCATTTGCATAATGATTAGCTCTGCCTCTGTAGGCACGATCAGTTCTGTTGTTGTGACTCTGTCCCGGGTTTCACAGTAGGAGTATATGGACATGATGGTGCTTCCAGGATCAAAATATTCCGGAGGTAAACTCCCCAGCCATTCGGATCTCCGGGCGCTGGGTGGCCCTGGGAGCCCTTCATTCCGCATTTTACAGACAGCAAAGATACCGAACCAATTTAGAATAGATTTCTGCAACATAAGAGGCCTAAATACAAACATAAATTCGGTACACCAACATCTACAAGCAAATAGACCACACATATTAGCCCTTACAGAAACACAAGTATGTTCTACAACAACAACAGTGAACTACCTCTATCCTGGTTACGACTTACATACCCGATTTAGATATAAGTTCGGAATATGCCTTTTTGTCCGAAGCGACCTTTCATGTCATCGCGAGGAAACACTCGAACCGAACAACCTTGACGTCATGTGGCTCAAGTTCACCGCCAAGGGATTAACCAAGTTTATATGTTGTCTCTATCGCCCTCCGAGCGATAGAGCCTACCAAAATTTTTTCTCAACACTAGCTACCACCTTTGACTCAATACAGGTCGATCACCCCAGTTCAGAAATAATCGTTCTGGGAGACTTCAATGCCCACAACACCAACTGGCTCAAACATCACAACAAGACCGACAACGAAGGTAGAGAGGCTGAAGCATTTGCCATCAGCTGCGGGCTTACTCAACTTGTAGACGAACCAACTCGAATCTCAGAGAGGGGCGAATTCGCCGCCCTCTTGGATCTTTTTCTGACCACCAATCCTGACCAGTACAAGGTTACAGTTGGTCCGCCATTAGGTACCTCTGACCACAAACTTATTACAACGGTTTGTGAATTGCCACTCATACAGAAGGATCCACCATTGCCTCGCAAAATCTGGCATTACAATTCTGCAAACTGGGACGATCTGAGGCAGTTTTACCTAGATTTTCCTTGGCTCGACGTCTGCTTTGCCACTGACGACCCGTCAGACTGCTGCGAAGAGATCATGCAAGTAATCTTCTCAGGAATGGAAGCATACATCCCAAATTCCATCAAGTTACCATCAAAAGGAAAGCCCTGGTTCGACAAAAGATGCGAAAGAGCTGTAGAAAGGAAACAGCAAGCCTATAAGTACTGGCAGCAAAATCAGACCGCTGAAAATCGCAATTATTTTATCGAAGCGAGAAACGAGTGCAAGCTTGTGATCGACGAAACTAAGGACAAACACAATCAAAGGATCAGGAATAAACTTTTGCAATGCCCCAGTGGCTCCAGGAATTTCTGGTCGGTAGCAAAGGCAGTAAGTAACAACTTTACAAAAACGTCTCTCCCACCTTTGACGGACGAACGTGGCATCACGGCGACTACAGCCAAGGAAAAAGCAAACATGCTCGCCAAAATGTTTTCATCGCACTCTACCTTAGACGTGCCCCAAAGCAAGACTCTCCCCACTATACCGAACATCAACACCACCATGGCAGAAGTCAAGTTTTCTCATCGTGATATTCGCAATATCCTTAAAGAACTAGATACGCAAAAGGCATCAGGACCGGACGGAATACCTGCCATCGTGCTAAAGAACTGCGCCAACGAACTAACACCTGTTTTTTCCAGGCTTTTTTCTCTTTCTTACAGAAAAGGGATTTACCCATCCTCTTGGAAAGTCGCTCGAGTGCAACCTGTTCCAAAAAAAGGCAAGAAAACCACGCCCTCAAACTATCGCCCGATTGCCTTGCTTCCAATAATCTCCAAAGTTATGGAACGTGTAGTCAACCAGCAACTACTCAAGTACCTCGAGAGCAACAGAATAATCAGCGATAATCAATACGGCTTTCGCAAAGAGAGATCGACAGGAGATATATTGGCCTATGTCACTCATATATGGAGTAGGGCAATTGAAAACTACGGAGAGTCTCGAGCGATTGCGTTGGATATTTCAAAGGCATTCGACAGAGTTTGGCATGACGGACTGCTCAACAAACTGCCGTCCTTGGGACTGCCCGCCTCTCTCTGTAGCTGGCTGGCCAGTTTCCTTAAGAACCGATCCCTACATGTTGCAGTCGATGGACACATCTCGGACACATTTACCATCAACGCGGGCGTGCCTCAGGGCGCAATACTTTCACCAACTCTGTTCCTCATCTATATTAATGACCTGCTGATCGAAACGAATAATCCTGTTTACAGTTTTGCAGATGACAGTACCCTTGTCTCCCACTTTAGATCAGAAAAACCCTTACCAGCGACTGAGACTCATCACCGCAGACAGGAGCAGATTACAGCAATTAATCAAGACCTGGAGAAAGTTCAAACTTGGGGCGACCGAAATTTGGTCCAGTTCAATGCAGCAAAGACCCAAGCCGCAACGTTTACTAAGAGGGCCAATACAGCGGGCCCTGACATCATTATGGCAGGATCGACCATTCCTTCATCCTCGTCAATCGGGCTGCTGGGTGTCTCGGTCAACAGCAATATGTCATGGCATGACCATGTTGCTAACATCGCAAAATCAGCCTCCCAGAAGCTTGGTGCGCTATTTCGCAACAAGAAACTCTATACACCGCAGCAGTTGCTCTTGCTGTACAAAGCGCAAATAAGACCGTGCTTAGAATATTGCTCACATATCTGGGGTGCCGCACCAAAGCATACCCTAAAGCTGCTGGATTCCATTCAGAAGAGGGCTGTGCGTCTCGTCGGCGATCCGGAGTTGACCCGGAATCTGGATAGTCTGGAACATCGCAGACATGTGGCCGAGATGTCTCTGTTTTACAGATACTTTCACGGCAGATGTTCCCAGGATTTGGCCCACATAATCCCGCCCCTGGCAACTCCTGTCAGGCAGTCCCGACAGACGGCAGGGGCGCACCAGTTCGTCGTACAACTAGAAACACCTAGAACATCGCTTTACCAGAACTCCTTTGTCTGGCGCACTGCATCACTGTGGAACTCACTTCCAGGACATCTGTTTCCCACTAATTACAACCTACAAATATTCAAGAACCGTGTCAATCAACATCTTCGCACACACACCGCTCGTCGAGCGCCATAGGATCTACCTTTAGTGTGTGTGCCACTGCCATAAAAAAAAAAAAAAAAAAGTATCGTACTGTGCAATGCTTGGGCGATAATTACTTCGATAATTACCTCTATTGCCTCCTCTAAATGTGTCACGTCATTTGGTTGGGTAAAATGGCCTTGTATATAGCACTGAAGCAAACCTGGATTTGTCTTTATTGCCTTGTTTGAGGCTTAACAGCTTTGCACTGGTTGTTTGCGAGCTTTCTATCCTTATTCCTGCTCTAAGTTTGATTATTATTGAGGATAAAGTGTCGCTTGCTTCTATCAGGTCTCTGGCCTTTCCAATTAATACTGTCTTTACGTAGGCTACCGCATTGGCTTCGTGGTTTTCTGAGTTCACCTGTAGAAGTGTAAGAGCGTCAATCACGGTCTGTAGTTTATCGGGTGCGCCATCGAATTCTGTTGAAAAAATGTTGCTTGCTAAATTGAAAAATTTGGCGTTTGTCATAGCCATTTTGAAATCTGTTTGCGTATCTTCCTCTGATTCGGTTCCTTCTATGTCTTCTTCCAACACTTCAGGGTCAATATATTCGATATACGAAGTAGGAATCTTATATAGGACTTTCAACACTTGATAAGCTCATATTATTTTGTCTCTTGTTGAAGTAAAGATTTTTTAACGGTAAGCATTTGTTCATCGCTTAGAGTTTTGTAAACTGACCGAACGACTTTGACAAATTTATTGTATAAGTTTAGTAAATTATCACAAATTTCTTTTTTAACGTTTTCCGCCTTTGGCGTCTGTTTTTTAAGGATTCGCTTTGCTTCGTTATTAATAGTAAATTTTATGTCCTGTAGCCTGGACAAGGTCTTTTCCCACTCGTTCATTAAATAGATTCGCTTTTGCTAGTATTGCGGGGATACGATGACTTATTACATAAAATAGTAAAGTATGCAAGATACTGTGCAAAAAAATAGAGCGAAAGTAAACTGAAAACTATGTAGAACTATTAAAAATAAAATTGATAAAATATATCATATGGATCCCTCAATAAATAGTCGTAGTATGACGGTATGGATCTCATATATCTAAAAATAAAGCATAATAATAATAATAAGTATCGGTGCAAAGGTAACGGTAATAATACATTGGTACGAGTAATATAGCCTATAGATATAGTACGAATAATCCTAATAGTAGAGAAAGAAAATAAAAGTAATAATGACAATATGCTGTAAAATCGTGATATTTAAAAGTTCGCTTTGTTCATTGGTCACGTAATCACTTAATTTTACAAAAATTGTCTTACTCATCCGCAACTGTGGTCCTATGAGCTGCTAAACATCGGCTGCCTGCGCCCTAATGACCATGCTTCTGGTTAACTGCCGTTTCACTCCCTTCCGGTAATCGGCAGTAGCGTGCCGTGGGTATAAGGGCGGGAGGGGCGAGCTATTTCGAGGGCGCCGAATGATGAGCCATTTGCAGTTTGCATTAGGAGGTTGAGGCGGGTTAGATAGAGGGCGGGGGGGGGGGGGCATTCGCCCCCCCTCGCCCCCTATACGGCACGCTACTGGTAATCGGCTCTCACTTTTAGAAATAGTACTGCTATAGCTGCTGCCACTAAAATGTATAATGCTATTCTCATGTCCGTTGGCATCCTGATTTCCTCTTGCTCCACTATGATGTTGGAGTTTACCACACCAGAGTCGGTGATCTCCGATTGCTTGGAGTTGGTCGTACCCATATTTCACAGGATCCACCGAGGCACATAACACTCAAAACTCACGGCACACGTTGCGAATGGCAGGGTCGCCATGTAGAACTGTTTTATTCATTTGAATAATACCACAGGTAATATTTGAGTTCTGTATTTACCTTTAGATAAATTATGTAAGATCGTTACGTTATATAGCTTATATTCTTATTAACTACGTACATTAATTATTACTTAAGATTCTCGCTATGATTATCATTATATTATGTTGTATACTGCTTATACTAATTAATACCGATTGTCCCTCAGTCTTCTAATCTCCTATATATATCGAGTTGATGTAGGTTCAAGCCTTGTATATATTATTATAATAACAGTGCAAGGTCATCAAGGTTAAGTCATCCTTGCTGTCTGCGTTTGGTAGCGCGTTCGTTGAATTGAAACAATAATATTACGTGTACCAGGTAATATAAATAACCTTCGCTTACACCTCGAACCGGACGGATTACCTTCACTGATCTAATTTCTAAAATACGGAGTGTTTTCTTGATACCCTACAATTGATCATATTATTAATTATTTTAAATAGAGTACATAAATCAAAATATCGACGTCTAAAATGCAAAGAGCGACGATTCAAAAGTTGTATAATATCATCATAGTTATATTATATGTTATACCCCATTTATATGCAATAAAACTCACATTTTTTTTGCACTCAAACTTTCTTTCTACTAGTAGAATAGTATGGACACCATACTGGAACTGCATATTCCACTACAGATCCAACAATAGCACAAAATAAATCTTGCAACATATATTATTGAAATCTTTCAAAATACGAATCATAAAACCTAACATTTTTAATGCACTGCTTACAGCCACCTGTATACGATCCAAAAGTTCAATTTAGAATCAAACCAAATGCCTAAGTCCTTAACCAAAAAGATTCTTTCTAAATTAGCATAATTAACTTTGTAAGTGCAATGGATAGGATTCTTTTTCCCAGTAAAAGAAATAACTACATTTTTTAACATTTAAGTATAAATAATTTTCATTACACCATTCAAAAAGTTAATCGATGTCATGCTGAAATCTTCTGTATCTTTGAGACAATTTATAATTTTATAGAATTTAAATCCGGCCGGTTTAAGATAGAGAAATGCGATTTGTATTTTTAAAGGCTATCTGATACATTTCATTGCTGCCAAAAAATGTCAAAATATGTAAGAAAAAATTTACATCTAACAGTGCTTAAAATTTATATGGCAGAATAGCTCCTAAAAAGTTAAGAGGGAAAGTGCAAACCGTAATTCTCTAACCGTTTGGGTTTTATGACATGTCAAAGAAGAACAATTGTCAGCTTTTAAAACGCTTCCATGTTGTTTTGAATGGTAATAGAACCGTCTAATATTATGAAATCATAAAGTACTCAATGATACGTTTGAAATGAGGTATCGCACGACACACATTTCTATTTAAAACTTCCAACATGGCGCTCGTCCGCCATTTTAACCATTGCTATTTGGTACGCCTATATTTTGTAACAAACAAATGAGCTTTTTAAAAGTTAGTAAGGAGGGAAGGATGAACATTAAAGACGCGCACTGTTTTCTCATATACATGCTTTTAATATGACAACCATCATCTATTTTTTTTATACAGCATGGGTAAAAATGAATTAGATTTTTATTTGCATAAGAAAATTCAAAATGTATTTTCTGTTCGCCTTCTTTACCTTCTGCAAAATTTAAAATAATAACAACAAACGTATTTTCTTTTAGTTTTTACAACCGCAGTTTATACATATTGTTTATATTTTTTAGTTTGCATTAAAATTAAAACAATAATATACATTTTACACTTATAAAGTTTAAAAGTTTAATGATATATAGCTCGAAAACGAAATATCGCCAAAAAACATGAGTTGAAAGCAGGTATCAACGTTCCAAAATATAGTTAACTACCTAAAAATTGTTAAAAACGGTGAACGTAAGTACAAATGCATTTTTAAAATATTTTTTCCAATCCTAGCGATGCACGCCTATGCTCCATAGCCCGAGTTCCAGTTTTTCTGTTATTCGGATTAACTTCGTATATACTATACAATTATGAGTTGGCTTCTAAGGCATATAAAAAAACAACAAACCGATACGGAAAAACGTGATGAACATGGCGGCCAGTTTCTTCTAGACGAGTGGCGGCTACGCGACGTTGTCGGCGTGTGCAGCAAGAGGGAGTACCGCTGATTTCGTGACCAATGTGAAGTGGTGAAGTAGTGACATAGGGCCCAGTTTACATAACGTTTCTAGCGGAAAATAGGGTAATTTTTCAGTTTAATAATAATTGGAATTTTCTAAGAATTTTTTTTCTTTATTTAGATACTTTGAAAAGGCGTGTTTGACCATTAGAATGTTGCGCAATTGTTTGGTTATCCCACAAAAATGACCCAATGTTCGACTATTGAGGAGTTGAAATGTAAAAAACGGGAAATTGTTGGCATCTGACGCGCAATGTTGCCAAAGGTTTTACCTTTTCTTAAGGGGTAACACGATTCGGGGTCGTAACCAACAAGATCTAACCCGAGCTAACCCAAATTAATGTAAAAAGTAAATGTTCCACTTCACGTATAGCCCTCCGCTCGCTTTGCTCGCTCCGAGGCGCAACCAAACAAAACTAACCCAAACTAACTCAAGGCATGCCCAATATCAAAAAAAAGTTGTCAGTCAAGAATGCAAATATTTTTTTAAGTTTTTTTCCCGATCTTGAGCATGCCTTGGGTGACTTTGGGTTAGTTTTATTTGGTTATGCCTCCGGAGCGAGCGAAGGACCATGCGTACAACCATTTTTTACCATTTCAGATCTTCAAAAGTCGAACTTTGGGGCTTTCTTGTGGGATAACCAAACAATTGCGCAACATTTTAATGGTCAAAAATGCCTTTTAAAAGTATCTAAATATAGATGAAAAAACGTTTTTATAAAATTCCAATTGTTTCACTGAAAATGTACCAAAAATAGGTATAACACTAAATATTTTTTTGTGTTTTCTATTTGATTCAAGTTTTGTATTATAAATGTTTATATGTTAGTATTATAATTTGCACGGTATACTTTAAAGCGAAAAATTTATATTTTGACATGCTCTATTTTCTTGTAAATGTAATTTTTCTGTTACTTTATTAAAAAGAAGCTGCCGATTTTCCATGATACAGACAACTCTTAAGTGTCATCGGCAACAACGCCGCAGGAGCGGTAAGTAATACTAGGTCTTGCGTACTATTTTATAAGAGGGGAAAGAAGAAGGGGAACAATGTTGGCGTGATCATATTTAGTAAATAAATCGGTCTACTTTTTTATATGTCTTTGAGATTTGCTCTATTTCCTTGTCAAGACATAAGCGAAACTTTTATGAAGATTTTTTTTTCATTTAGGCCTTTCCTTTTTGTTAATTGAGTGATATATTTAAAAAAACTACTTTTTAACCAAATCCGTTACGATATGTATAAGGCTAGGGCGTTTAAGTTTAAGAAGTTTCACTTCAGATATGCGCACATAGTGCACACGCTTTTTTTATTATTATTTTAATAAAAATATATATTACGAATGTACACATAGGTGCAAACAAACATACCCCCACCTGCCTGGTAATGTTAATAATTATTTCTCTTAAAAAGCGAGACCTTCCAGAAATTGATATCAGGGTCCGCTCCTGCTCGCAGCTTCGTACTGATTTTTCCGACCCGCCGCCGCCGCGTCGCGCCACTTGTTTCGAACGTATGCATTTTGCATCTTTCTCGAATTTGTAACATCTATTATTTATAGTTGATTTGACATAAAGATCTTTTGATTAACCTGATAATCTCTATATTTTTGTTTTTCCTGAAAACATTTGCAAACTGATAAAGTCGGTTATTGATGTGCAAACATCTTACGCGGCGGTATGAGGGTAAAGCTCGGCAAATAGGACGGAAATGTGGGGACGGAAATGTAGGGACGGAATGTGTAAACTTATGTGACATTAATAATCCGTACGCATTGAGGAGCAAGCTAATCCAGGACGGCCGGGATTGCAACGACTCAAATGGCGCTTCTAAAGAACTAGTCGCTAGGGCGGTATTATATTTTCATTATATTATATTCGCAGTGTAGTTGGATCCGTAGCACAGATTTTTAATAGACGGTTGAATTTAAAATGAACTTTCGCTTCAAAATCCACGACAAAATAGTCCGAAGCCGCGACTAGGGTCGTAAAAAAGACCGGAAATTTCGGATTTCTATACAATTTTGCCATTTAAAATCGTTTTTGAACGAATTTTAGACTATAAAAAAGGACATTTTAAATTAAACGAACTATCAAAAGTATCATTCAGATGCCCAGACGTTTAAAACAATATTGAATCTTGGCCCTCTTCTAAAATTTGCAAAATTTGCTTATTGACTTTCCCAAATCAAAGGATGCTGCCCCAAGATGATTAGCTGGTAGTGAATAAACTATGTCCTAAGGTTGATGTTATTCCTCTTGGCATTAGATTTTCGTGTCGAATTTGTGCAGTGAATTAATCCTCTCCGATTGAAGCTGCCAGTAAGTATTATTAAAGGATCCTAACTAATATTGTTACGGCTAGCCTAACAACTATCCGAACGTTTTTGTGCTACCCTATAGAACTAGCGGCCGCCGTGCCGCTCGCTTCCCTGTCTGTATGACTCTTAGTTCAGTTAATCATTGAGTGTTGAATATATATTAGTGGTAAAGTTATAAAACTAGTTTAGTGAGTTAAATTGTATACAGTGATAGTGAATAAAGAGAGTATTAGTTGAAAATAGCAAAGTTGTAATTCTGTTAAGAACCCACGGGAAAAACGTAACATTTGGTGTCAGAAGTCGGATTGTGAAGGGACCGGACTTGCGAAGTATTTTTCGAGGAAAGAAGAGGTACAAGTACGTCAACGAGACCGTTTGATTGGTGGGTTCTGGTAAAAGTTTATAACATCCTATGGTTAATACGAGGCAACAAACGGCAGAAATGGAGCAAATAAATAAAATGTTGGCCGATTTCATCGATAATTTAAATGCTGAGAGGCAGGCGGATCGGGAAGAGGAGGAACGTAAAAGGCAAGCAGAACAGGACCGGCTTCAGAAAATTTTACAAGACCAGGAAGATAAAAGGCAAGCAGAACAGGACCGGCTTCAGAAAATTTTACAAGATCAAGAAGATAAAAAGCAAACGGATCGGGCAGAGGATGAACGTAGAAGGCAATCGGATCGGTAAGAAGATGAACGTAAAAGGCAAGCAGAACAGGACCGGCTTCAGAAAATTTTGCAAGACCAAGAAGACAAAAGGCAAGCAGAACAGGAACGGCTTCAGAAATGGATGCTTGATGTAATTGTAGGCGAGCAAGGAAAATTACAGAAAATATTGGACGGGCAAAATGAGAAATTTGAAAAAGAAGTAGGTAATATACAAAAAGAGGTTGGAAATGTGCAAAAAAAAGATGGGAATGTACAAAAAGAAGTTGGACATGTACAAAAAGAAGTTGGGAGTGTGCAAAAAGAAGTAGGAAACGTACAGCAAGAAATGAGGAATTTACAAGCAGAATTTACCAGACTGAAAAATCAAGGATCCACCGAGAGGGTATTCGTCACAGGACAACATATCAAACCTCCAACTTATGACGGTCAAACATCCTGGACTATGTACAAAAGACAATTTGAAGCCGCTGCGGTTGCCAACGGTTGGAATAATGAAGAAATGGCTACATCACTGGTGGTAGCGCTTCGTGGGTCTGCCCTAGAACTACTGCAGACCATTCCCATCAGCCAACAAGAGAAATATGACATACTTGCAGCTGCCCTGGAGAGACGATTTGGAGACCAACATAGAAGACAACTGTATCAGGCACAAGTTAAGTCCCGACATCAGAAGCCTGGTGAAAACCTGCAAGAATTTGAGGCCGACATTAGATGTCTCATTCAATTGGCCTACCCGGGAGCGACACAGGAATTTCAAGAGGAACTTGCTGCCCAATATTTCGTGGATGGTATTAGAGATCCAGAAACTCAGTAAAATGCTACGCCTAGCCAAATTTGATAACAGCAGCGAAGTTTTGGGTAGAGCTCTGGAAATCGAGGCGGCCTGTAAGATCTCTAAGCCAGCAATCAGGGACGTATCCATCAAGTAAGAAAATTTGGCGAACAGCTGTGAACTAACTGAAATGGGCGGTATTTTGAAGAAATTAACCGAAGTTCTTCAGGCCACGGGGAGATTCCGGGAGTCACCAGAAGTTAGGCCATACAACCGTAATCAGTGCTATAGATGTGGCAAGCCTGGACACTGCAAAGGGGACTGTCGAGTACAAAGATTCCAGGAGCCAATAGAAGATAGGCCACATAACCGAAATACATCAAATCAGTGCTATAGATGTGGAAAGACTGGACATTTCAGAAGGGACTGTCGAGTACGGATATTCCGGGAGCCAACAGAAGTTAGACCATGTAATCGAAAGGCTATAAATCAGTGCTATAGATGCGGCAGGACTGGACATTTCAAAAGAGACTGTCAAGTTCAAAGATTCCGGGATCCACTAGAAGATAGGCCACATAACGGATATGTTTCAAATCAGTGCTATATATGTGGCAACATTGGGCATTTTAAGAGAGACTGCCGAGTACAACTACGACCTACAGCTCCATCCAGAGACAACAGCAGTTCAAAGCCAAGTCAGGAAGAGTTGAAACAATATAACTTTAAGGCTAAGCATAGAGAAGGAAGATGGCATAGTAATACAGATGCTTTATCCAGAAGGTCATGTGAGGATAATTATAAACATCGCCAAAGAATTGACCAACGAGAAGGAATCACTCCCATTAAGCGAATCAAGTTTAAGGTTGATCAGCAGTGGACCACAGAGCAACTAAAGAAAGATCAGCTTGAGGATAATGAAATAGCACTACTACTAAAAGCTAAGGAAGAACGTCAACCAAGACCAAGCTGGAGAGATATTTCAACTAAGGGATCTACTTTTAAATCTCTGTGGGCTCAGTGGGACTCCCTGGTAGTTGAAAATGGACTCCTTAAACGAGCCTGGGAAAGCGCCGATGGTAAAATAGTGAAGACGCAGTTAGTGGTACCAAGGAAGAGGGTATCGGAAGTTCTGGACGAAGTACATAATAGAAAATTTGCTGCTCATCTCGGAGTGAACGGAATAATTGACAAAATCCGCGACAGATTTTACTGGGTCAACTACTGCCAGGATGTAAAATCATGGTGCCAGCAGTGTTCAACCTGTGCCTCAAGTCAAGGACCACAGACAAGATCCAGTGGGAAGATGAAACAGAATGATGTGGGACTACCGTTTGAACATCTCGCCAGTGACCGAATGAAGGCTCGATATGATCTCCAAGCTAACTCTGGGGGATTTCGGATGAACGATAAAGTCTGGTTATACAACCCGCAAAGAAAAACAGGAAGATCTCCCAAGCTTACGCCTGTATGGGAAGGGCCCTATACAGTCATCAAGAGAATTAATGACGTAGTGTATAGAATTCAGCGTAGCCCCAGAAGCAAACTGAAAGTAGTCCACCTCGACAGGTTGAAAGCATATCACGGACATGAAGTAGCTGATCGGGACGATCAGAGTTAAAAGGGAGGCAATGTTACGGCTAGCCTAATAACCATCTGAACGTTTTTGTGCTACCCTATAGAACTAGCCGCCGCCGTGCCGCTCGCTTCTCTGTCTGTATGACTCATCGTCCGGCCGGTTGCGAAGATTCAGGATGCGCTGGAATTATCTCGATGGCCTCGTCGAGATCATATAGAGTGGCCTCGGAATACTTCCCAAATATTCGTGATTGATTGGAGATTATATAAGCAGACCTAAGGCGAATGTTAGTTAGTCGGATAGTTAGTTAGTTCAGTTAATCATTGAGTGTTGAATAGATATTAGTGGTAAAGTTATAAGACTAGTTTAGTGAGTTAAATTGTATACAGTGATAGTGAATAAAGAGAGTATTAGTTGAAAATAGCAAAGTTGTAATTCTGTTAAGAACCCACGGGAAAAACGTAACAATATTATAAATGCGAACGTGCTTGTTTGTTTGTTTCTTACGCTTTAACGCATAACTACTCAACCGATGAACTTTTGTGCAGATATTTTCAAGAGTATAGTAAAGGACATAGGACACTTTTAGCTTTTACCCGCGGCTTCGCTCGCGTTGATTTTTACGGTTAGTTTTAATCCTTTTCCAAGCGTAAACTACTTAACCGATCATCATTAAATTTTGTAGAGATAATTTCAAGAGTATAGTAAAGGACATAGGACACTACTTTTAGCTTTTACCCGCGGCTTCGCTCGTGTTGATTTTTACGATTAGTTTTAATCCTGTTTTTTATTTTCTTGAGGTTATGTTTGTAAAAAGTTTTTTTCTAAATTTTGGGCATTCCTTGGTTTAGTTTTGGTTGGTTTTTGTTCGTTGCGTCCCTGTAGTGAGCGGAGGGCAATGCGTGAAGTGTAATATTAGACATTCTAAACATTAAACAACGCACGTCAGGCGGTATCTGTGACGGGAATGTGTTGTGCAGGCTGTCTGTAACCGTTAGTGTAAAAGATGTCATTTTTAACGCCAGAATATAGGCAATCAATTCCAAATAAGTGGTTGCCTATATTCAGGCGTCACACGGTCTAAGGTGGCATTAGATTTTCATGTCCATGATGTCGATATAGGATATGATTGCACATCAGTGTCTCGAGTACTAGCAAACTCACTCAATTTTATTTCAAGGAAGGGGGCTTCTTTATCGGCCTTTCGAGCCAAACATTCTTATAAATAATGCTCCGCCAACCGCGGGTAAAACAAAAACCATTAAGGTTAGTTTGTATTTTCCTTCGTTATTGTGAGTAGTGTATAGTGTGAACTTATTATATTATTCGTTTTGATCAAAGCGTGTTACACATGCGTAATCATGTCATATTGAAATTATTCATAAATCCGAAATCTGTTAATACTCGTCAATCTCAAAACTCAAGCCATATGTAAGGAACGGGATTGAGCAAAAAACGGTACGTGGTATGAGCAGCCGTGACTCATAACCGTGACTGACACTGTGGGAATAGCTGACCATATTTTTCCATTGCCAATGCGGGACGCGTGGGAGAAGTGACGGACCACCAGAGGGGAGACAGGTTTGGAGAAAAATTTAAAAATTAACAATTTTTTATTCGGAAATAAAAACAAGATACAAACTAAAAATAACTACAGGGCCTTGGAAACAACAGTGCCGCCATTGGGGACAGGGGGGTTTTAATTGGTAAATGTTACTGGCATAAATTGTTAATGACAAACTGAAAATGCGGTCATTTCGCGGGATGCATGACATGCTGGACAGCTTACAAGAAGATAGGACCATCCCTCTAAATACAGGATGTCTGGCCACCTTACTCTGGGGCATGCGGTCGCGCGCAGCAAGGAATCGGTTCATCGAGAACGGCGCACTGGCACGGTGACCAACCGTTTCTCGCCAGATCACCGTGAAAAATCACGGTGCGTGAAATCACGCCTCATCTCTAAAACGTGATATTTAAAATTTAAAAATATTGACACAACATCAAAATAAATATAAATATTTATCAGGTACCTTAATATTCTTGCAAACCTACCTAATTAAAAAAAATACGTGGATATATGCATACCCACGCAGAACAGAAGTTCCACTCTTCTTAACTCCGTTATTTTTAAAAATATCTTAATATTTTGTTTATTTGAAAGCTGAGCTTCAATACTTTCTAGAAATGTTGCCACCGTGAACCTAATTTAAGTACAAAATATTTTGTGTTAAGGTTCCAGAAAATTGTATTTTCAAGCTATTTCTGAAATGGTACTTTTTTATTAGACGTCTGTAAAGCTGGAACTTTCATCTTCCAGAATGCCAAAAAAAAAACTCAAAAAACCATTTTTATAACCGAGAAAATCAATGCTTAAAGCTAACAGGCGCGTATTACAAAATATTAGTGAAATCATAGTAAAGAAAATTTGATTATGCTTGATACGGGGGTGTTGGATAAAAATTCTAGCGTTACAGACCTCAAATTAAAAAAGGGCCATTCCATTTAAGAAAAAACTTAAAAAGGGCTAAAATTATACAGCGATGCAATTTACAAAGTTAATCTAGTACATTTTAGCGTCAATAGTCCTCGAGTACGAGGCTTAGCAAGAGATAGAGCGACCCTTCCAGATTGGTTACACCCTGGTGGACAGAGATACTATTTTTAGAACCTCCAGTATGTCGAGCATGTACTCCTGGAGGCTCCGACTTGTATATGCACGGTTTGTTTTAAGGTTCGAACAACGCCGGCTGGACTTTCACAAACATTTAAATCTTGTACAGGGTTATCCAATGAGGACTAGACTAGGCGATTTTTTGACTTTCCCTGTACTTTTATAAAAAAAAACTGAAATAGCCATCTTCTGTAATTTTCTCCCGCGAATTCGGATATGTTCAGCAAAAAAACAATTGAACATCAAATAAAAGTGCTAGGGATCACATTGATATTTTTTTTAAATGGAACACCCTGTATATTACTACATTTTTGGACTCTCTAGAAAACTCTAAACACATTTTGTGTATAATATCCTATACCTATCTTTAGCTGCTTACCAAATATTACAGTTGAAAGTCGGGCATTTTGACACTTTGACCGGCTCTAAAATCTAAACCGCACGGGATCAAAGAAAACGGTCTGCACATTCCTATCTTGGGTTTTCATAAGCTATCGAATATATATTGTAAATAGTAGTGTTCTGTCCCCCTGCTCCATGAGAGCATTTTAACAGGGTTTTTGACAAACTTCCCTGTATATCAACCAGGCAGTAAAGTATAATAACGAAACAACAAACCCACTAATAACTAAAGTGCATTCGCTCCGACATACATTATCGGCTTTTAAGGGGATACCCAAGTAAAGCACAACACACAAAGCAGTACCACACATCCTAGTTTTAAGTTAGGCTAACAACAGCCCCCTATGGGTGTCGATATCTGAGGACCACGGTGCTGGAAGAACAGCACTAGGCGTACACCTCAGCCGATCATACTATGTAGGACATGCTTAAGGTAAGAGTGTAGCCATGTTAAAGTAATACTTAGATAAATAAACGATGATGATGATGATAGTAACTTTGAATTTAACCGGAGGTTTAAAAGTTCCGGTTAATTTTATCCGCAGGTTAAATTCGAAGATACTGTCATTCGATAGTTTATGAAAACTTAAGTACGAATGTGCAAACCGTTTTCTTTGATCTTGGGCGGTTTAGATTTTAGAGCCTGTCAAAGTGTCAAAATACCCGACTTTCATCTGTCAATATTTGGTAAACAGCTAAAGATAGGTATAGGATATTATACACAGATTTTTCTAGAGAGTCCAAATATGTAGTAATATACAGGGTGTTCCATTTAAAAAAATATCAAAGTGACTCCTAGCACTTGTTCAATTGTTTTTTGCTGAACATATCCGCATTCGCGGGAGAAAATTACATAAGATAGCTATTTCAGTTTTTTTTTATAAAAGTACAGGGAAAGTCAAAAAATCGCCTTGTCTAGTGCTCGTTGGATAACCCTGTATATGCACGGGGCTCAAACCCCCGGCTGAACGTCCGGTTCTTTCTCGGGGAAGCAAAACGGTCCCCGAACGCTCACCACGCGCCACCCAAACTGATCATACGAAAGGGCCGATACCCGACACGTATTCACTCGACCGAAGACGAACCGGAAGTCTCTTGAGGTTATTTTTGTAAAAAAGTTTTTTTTATTTTGGACATGCCTTGGGTTAGTTTTGGATATTTTTTGATCGTTGCGCCCCTGTACCGAGCGAAGCGAACGGAGGGCTATAAGTGAAGTGTAATATTAGACATTCTAATGTAAATGTTACAAATGTAACGCATGTCAGGCGGTATCTGTGACGGGAATGTGTTTTGTAGGCTGTCTGAAACTGTTAGTGTAAAACGTGTTCTTTCTAACGCCTGACAACCAAATCCAAATAAGTGGTTGCCTATATTCTGGCGTCACGCGGCCTAAAGTGTCGTTAGATTTCATGTCGATTATGTCGATATAGGATATGTTTACACATCATTGTTTCGAGTACTAGCAGACTCGCTCATTTTTTTATATAGAGATAAAGAGTAATGAACAACCTAAATCACACAAACGTCTTAAATAATGAATATTTCCCTTATTAGAAGTCATTTAAAAAAAAATCTAATGCCATCAAGAATAAGATCAACTTATGGACACAGCTTATTCACTACCAGCTAGTCAGTCATCTTTGATTTGGGAAAGTCAATAACCAAACTTTGCAAATTTTAGAAGAGGGCCATGATTGAATATTGTTTTAAACATCTGGGCATCTGAATAATACTTTTGACGTTTCATTTAATTTAAAATATGCTTTTTTATCGTCTAAAATCCGTTTTAAAACGATTTTAAATGGCAAAATTGTATAAAAATCCCTCACGGCCGTCTTGGATTAGCTTGCTTCTCAATGCGCACGGGTTATAATGTCACAATCGGTTTACAAATTCCGTCCCCCATTTCCGTCCACACACTTCCGTCCATTTTCCCGAGATTTACCCTCATACCGTCGCGTAAGATGTTTACACATCAATAACTATTGTATTAAAATGTAAGCAAACGTCAACAAGACACAGGTGTCTAATATTCATCAAGCGTTGCTATCACGATACACCTACACACGGTATGTCAGCGAGCCTACATATTCTGTTTTCTACGTCACATGTGTCGCAAACTTTTAGATATGCCATTTAAATATCACGGGATGAGGATTATAATTTATTTTATTTACGATTATCACTTTATTTGGTGAACAAAATAATATATTATGGGTAAAAAAAATCATATTTATTTAAAGGATCATTGGGGTTTCAAATTCGTGGGGCGACATAAAGTAGGTGACTACCGTCATAGGTAGAAAACATAGATTGGAATTTAAAAACAGTAG
>MU184681.1:101631-136700 GCA_016904865.1 Pissodes strobi | reverse complement strand
CCCCCCCCCTCTGGCAATATTTTCGTTTCTTTACCTTTTGGGTTAAGCATAAGTCGCATTAGAGTAACCTTTTAGTTAAGAATTGATAGTTTAGGTTAACCTCAGTTTAGGTAGTTTGGATTAGTAAAGCATAATTATTTCGTTGCAACGTTAGGTTAGCGTAGGTCATCAGGGTTTTGACTTCACCATTCTTTATATTTCCAGTTGGCAAATAGAGATGCTGTATTAGGTGTATTTTGAAATTGTGTGTTTTCTTTCTAAATCCCTTCCTGCTAGTATTAAGTTAAGTTAAGCAAGTGAATTTCTGAAAGCAGCCGGCAACCACGCAAACATTCAAGATTGACCCCTGGTTCGCCGTTTCTCCACTGTCTAAAAGCAACCCGGTGCGGAGTGGGCCCTCTACCACTATAATCCAGATGCGGTGGCGCCCGAGAACCAACCATTGGATGACGTAATGGTTAAACTAGGCAGTCCAATAGCATGACATGCAGAAGAAATGGCATAGTATGCAGAAGCAAAGAAGCGCCTAACGAGAAACGCCTCACAAATTTGGCGCCCGAGCAGGGACTCCTCACAAGCATAATGATACATCCTACAAAAACGGAATAAAATATCTTATGTATATCGATTCTTTTAAAACTTATAAAGCATGAAACTTTATCAAATGAAGTATAAAATCTTGTCAATTTTGGAAGAATTATAATATTCTATAAATTTTAACTTTCTACCTGTTGAACATTCAGAAAATATTTAACCGGTTGATTTATAAATATCAAACGATTATATTATGATTGTCCGCCAAAAATCATTGATAATCCGTTTGTATTGTACATGATTATCATTTTATTGTGATTAGATAGAATTTTACATAATTTGAAATACTATTAAAATAAAGTTTTATCAAATTGCAACGTCACGACGTGTTCTTTTTTAAGAAATAAAATTATCTTGATGGTTTAATTCTAATTTTAAACAGTAACTCTTATTAATTTTAAGCTGTAACAAATATCTTTTTATATACAGAAATAAAGTTGAACAATATATGTAAACGTAACCTAGAACTATTATTAACAATAGCACTCAGTTCAGAATATTCTGTATTTGTTGTAGTTGTGTATAACCTTATAAAATATTTTAATCATTTCAATATTTAAAAGTCAAGAATTAAAAAATAATTATATTATGTATCATTTGAAAGATTATAGATATATCATATTTCTCATAATTTTAACCTCATAATACCTCTTGCAAAAGCGCAATAAATCTTATAAATTTTGACTATTCAATTTTTTTGGAACTTATAAAAATTAATCTTTATGATACCTATCCCTACAAAAATATTTTAACTATTTCAACATAAAGTTCAAGCATTGAAAAACATGCTGATACTTTATACATAAAATGGAACGGAATAAAATATCTTATGTATATCTGATTTGATTTGATTTTATTATTAGTAATATTACAAAAAAAATTGCTTTTACAAGTCATCAAGTCATCAAAAATATATACATAGATATCAAATGTTAAAAATTATGACTATTCATTTTTCTGAGAACTAAAAAATAAAACCTTATGATACCTATCCTTACAAAACATTTTAACCATTTCAACATCTAAAGATCAAGGATTGAAAAGCATGATGATACGTCCTACAAAAACGGAATAAAGTATCTTATGTATATCGATTCTATTAAAACTTATAAAGCATGAAACTTCATCAAATGAAGTATAAAATCTTGTGATAAAATCATTATCAATTTTAGAAGAATTATAATATTTTATAAATTCTAACTTTCTAATATCTAATGAATAGTTTCTGCGGTAGAATCCTTGTGAAACATTGTTGAATAATA
Source organism: Pissodes strobi (assembly GCA_016904865.1). Classification (NCBI taxonomy): domain Eukaryota; kingdom Metazoa; phylum Arthropoda; class Insecta; order Coleoptera; family Curculionidae; genus Pissodes; species Pissodes strobi. Next base: position 134,844 of record MU184681.1, on the reverse strand, counting down.
ATACTAGGAATCCACTGCTTTCAAAAGTTTCAAAATAATTTAATGAGATATTTATTTCATATCTAATATCTGTTAAAAATTCAGAAAATATTTAACCGGTTGATATATAAATGTCAAACGATTATATTATGATAGCCCGCCAAAATTCACTGATAAACCGTTTCTTTTATAATTGTGATCATAAAGATTTTGCATAATTTGAAATATTATTAGAATAAAAAATAGTCAAATTGCAATGTCACGATGTTTTTTAAAATAATAATAAAATTACTGGTTAAACTAATTTAATTCTTATTTATATACAGATTTTAATTCCATGCTGTAACAAATATTATACTTTTAAATACAGAAATAAAGTTGAACTATTTATGTAAAAGTAGTCTTGAACTATTATATACAATAACACACAGCTCAGAATATTCTGTTAGCATTTGTTGTAGTTGTGTATATCCTCATAAAATATTTTAATATTTAAAGATAAAATACACAATTATATATGATTTAAAAGGATATAGGTATATCATATTTCTGATAATTGCAAAAATGCAATAAATCTTATACATGTTGACTATTAAATTTTTAAGAACTATAAAAATAAAGCTTTATGACTACAAAACATTTTAACCATTTCAGCATCTAAAGATCAAGGATTAAAAAACATGGAACTGTATATGTGATACATCTTACGAAAACGCAATAAAATATGAAACTTTATGAAATGAAATATAAAATTAAATAATAAAGTCATTATCAACTCATTTCATCTTTCTAATACCTGTTGAAAAATCGGAAAATATTTAACCTGTTGAATTATAAATGTTAAACGATTATATTATCATTATAGAGAAATATATATGGTTTAAGCCTTATGATACATATTCTTATAAAATAACTTCATCATTTAATATTCAGAGGTTAGAAATGATAATTCGACTATATATATAGAAAACTTTCACCAATATGATTAGAAATTATAAAATCTTAATATGAAAATTTGGTATCAAATTGTATCATTATAAACGTTTAAGTTTTTATACGCCAACTATTAAAAATTGTTGATTGTTTGTAAATGATTAATGATTGATTATATATAGTATTATATATAGCATTCAATCTGATTAAAATTTAAAATATTATTAATCAAAACATGATATCTTTGATAAAATCACAATAGTTTATAAGTTCCACCATTTTTATATGCATCTGTTACAAAAGCGTTAATAATTTGAATAGACTATGGCTAAGAATTATTTAACAATTCTTTTAATATTATAATAATTAATAATGCCTCGAATTAAACTTGCTGGTTTAATGGAGTAATGGTAAGTGAGTTTGTATCAATACCATTTATGCATGGCCGTAACGTCTAGATCTAAATACAATTTATTTTAAAATAATATCATCTCGTTATAAATTCTTCTTTCAATCCATAATACATAAGCCAATATCGTTCCGCTCGAGATCCCTTGCAATGGTATATTTTATACGTTCTGGTTTTAAGACGATATGAAAACATAACTTTCTAATGCGAGCTCTCGCATTTTATTGACAGCTTTACACTAGAAGCTACCTTTAGAAAAGCCGTTATGCCGAGAGGATCTGTTCCGATAGATAGGATATTTTGCGTCGTAAACCCTCTGATAAGATCATCATCTCAAAAATATCCGGCTGATATAAAATTAATGAATTTTAGATATTGGCGGTGATACATTTTTGTAATAAAATACATACAGTAGTGGCAACCAAGCACATCATCTCATATGCCTCTGATGTAACAGAAAAATCACTTGTTTGGAAAAATCAAGGTCTTAATTCTAAGCTGCTCTATCGATTATTTATTTGGTTTTTGTTTTATTAGCCTGGGTATTGTAGCTAAAATTCAGTTTTAATTAGTTAACCCTTAACTACGGAGGTGCGATGTTCGGAGCATAAACTCGGACGTGCCGTCTGGCAGACTACTGCAGATATTGCGGCATAAAGCCCTAATAATTTTGTAACTGGTACTTCTAGATAATCTATTAAGTTTTAGGAAGTACTTTAATAAATAGTTTCTTAGAACACGTATCAATTTTATAGTCACAAAGCCAGTTCTTTTCGGTATGCTTCAACTCGAGGGCGGTTAAAATGAAAAAAGTGCACTGCTATAATTTGAAAGTATTTATTACATAAAACACTTTAAAAAAAAATAGTGAAACAACTAGGAAGAAATAATGCACAACGAATACTTAAAACTAAAATATTTCAGCAGTGCAGTTCACGCCGCCGCGGTCTGCCTCATACACTATAAACATACCGTCCGGCGTTTTGCATTTGAAGCACAAATATCTTGGCACGCGGTTTTTCTTTCTTGGAAATAGTAATTGACATTTTTTCTTCTAATATATCTCGATTTATTAGTGACTCGTCATCTTCACTTTCATCACTACTGTCCGCTGATTGTTCTGAGGTGCTATACTCAGAATTCTCGCAATCCTCGACAGGGACATTGTCAATATCACTAGCAGCATCAGTGTCTGCTTCGTATATCACTTTCGAAGTGTTTCTTCATAGTTTACATCACTAAAGCGAACTGGTTTTGATCGTCAGGCCATATTTGTGCGAAAAATTTCCGACCGATTTTATTACGTATACCCGGACGTGCCGTCTATCAAACTGCTTCGCGAGAAGATCTCTAGGGAACTGACCTGTTTCAAGTCTTAGATATCTGACATTTTTTGTACTGGTCAACCACCAAACCCGCCAGGAATACATGAAGTAACGACCTTGTGAACGTTACCGTTTTTGACAAATGAATGTATTTCGCTTTCACACTGCTTCTCAGACGGCACCTCCGTAGTTAAGGGTTAAAATAAATGGGTGCAATTAAGAGCTCAGTTCACCTCCTGGCAGCCACGTTAAGGAATTATGTGAGTAACTCTTTACCAGATTTTACCTTATGTGCTTTAGGAATAAGTTTTCTTCTCCAGCAGGATAAGTAAAATTATATGTTCACCGTTTGGCTCCCAAAAATGATGGCGTCGTCGCCACGATGCAAGTATGTCCACATTTTTCTTATTCGTAGTTTAGAATATTGTATTATGGGCCGGTTCTAAATACACTTTTGCACTGTCACTCCCCACCTACTACAGCTTTTTAGAGAGCTTTCTAGACAGCTTTGGTGAGGACATAGTAGTATGAAGGTAGGTGGAGGGTGAGGGTGCGAAGGTCTGGAAGTGCCCCATGTTAACTACTAAAGAGAAAGGTTTACCTATTTAGTCCAAACTAACCAACTTGCTCATCACCATTAACTTGAGCTTAATGATGTTAATAATCATGTCTGAATTATCGCATCATTAGTGTACTGATTTTCTCCATCTTATATTATAAATATTTTTTGGCGGTGTATAAGTTGAAACATGTAGAGCATATAATATTCCTTAGCTCTATCGCTCTATTGTTTTTCCATGCAGTTATAATTAGGCTAAATTTCAGCGTATACCTTTCAAGCGAAGTAATTGGGTACATTAAACAAATTGCTTCTCCAGAAGAAAGCAAAATACTCATTTAAACCAAGTTAAACGTACCTGAAGAACCCATTTTCTTGAAACATCGTCAAAGTTCTAATGGGAACTTTACAAACGAAACTTTAAAAGCTCATCAAATTTAATTTGCCCCCGACTAGTTTAGTAGTGAAAAGTTTTCGATAAATAATTTCGACTCTTCCGGTCTTCGGAGCAGGCGGCAACTTTCCAAAACGGCAGTATCATTCACTTGGTCAATTTCACGGATAAGAGATCCAAGTTTAAAGTACGTTTCGGGACTATAATTGAGTTGTTAGGGAAGCATTTTGTCGTCCTATGTGGAAAAGCTATCGTCTGTCCCCCCTAGTAAAACCGTGCATAAAATATGCAACCCCTTTTTAGGTAATTCGGTAAATTTTTTAAATGTATTCCATGTCCTCGATGTAGAGAGGCAACTAAGCTTTGACCCTTACTCGATCACATTCTGCATAAATGGATACAATCTCAAAAGGAAAATAGTCGTTTCAAAGAAACCTGTGCATTAAAAAACATTCCTTTGAATTCATTTTAATGAAACGAAAGTTAAGAAAATTCGGTCTCCTGATATTAAAGTGGATTTCATAATAATATATCTAGATAGGAAAATTTCTAAACTTGAGGGTTAATTAAGAATAAATCCTCCATCGACTGCGCCAAATATCTTTAGCCTTTCAATACCTGTTCTGCCTTAATTTACATATTTCAAAATTTTGTTTCTACCCATGTTAGCTATTTTTCTTTAGGATTTTAGAACCTTAATCTGAAATGAGACTTAGACTTGTTGTCTACTTCCAAATTGTACCTCTTTCATATCAACGTTTAATATACAAATATATACTAAATAAATTAAATACATGAATATATGGAAAAACAGAAATATAAAGGGATCAAAATAAACTTACCAGTAAAGCTGACTTTATGTAGATACTTTAACAGATCGCTTCCTTTCGTAGGCTTCATTGCGTCGCATAAACCGGGCTTTTTACAAAAATCAGCGTGGAGGTCTCTGAAATAACAATAAAAGCTTTGATTTAACCATTGTGATTACATATTACCATTCAATCTTAAAAAAGAGCAGATTTCCGAAAAAACGTTGTAATAATAAAGGTGGTTTTTAAGAGTTGCGTTGTATTTTAATTATGGTTAGCTTTGGCGTAATTCAGGTAAGTATCTGAGCGTCTTAACGATAAACTTGTTTGGTTTAATTTCACTCGGAGCTTACCCTACACATTAACTATTTGACATACAACCCTACTTTGAAATTATTTTACTTGGAACTTTCATCAATTTGTCGTAGATTCGACTGTACGTACTATTATGGGTGGGTAACGCCGAGATCACGTGCCTGTGAACTGTGCTAAAATCAAGTGGAGCCGATAAATGAGAGACAATGTCTGTCGAACTGATTGTTCGCTTGAGTATTTATATAATAACATTTGTTGACCTTTATAAGTTCAGGTTTATAATCGCTTGTGTTCGTTGCTCGCGTTTATAATTTGTCTTGAATGATTACATAAAATTTTCCAAGTTCAAGCTCAAACTTAGGAAAGGGTAATGATAATAGTTATCTTTGTACCAAGGGCGTAAATGCTATTTTTACGCCCGTGGTTAAGAGTTGTTTTCACTACTACGGTCCAGTTTTTTAATATTTTTATTGAAATTCTTCCACCAAAATAATTTTAAAAGGCTGCCTTAATATAACCATTTCAATTAATGTAATGAACATGATATTTGCTTATTCGCTTATTTCGTTTTTGTTTATTCGAAATCGAGGATAACGCTTTCGTATAGTATATAGCCAATATGATAAATTGTATGTCCCATTCTCTATGACGAGCAATTTATTTATTCCATTCTATTCGATGTCCCATTAGCGATTGAAATAAATATGGCTTATTTATAAATGCATCTATCTATATTTTGAAACTAATCAATTTAATAGGCTCAACTAAATAATGACAGCTCTAAATAGTGTTATATTACCATAAATAAATCAGCATGAACATATTCATTAAAAAGCCTAGGCAAGTTGACTTAGTCTAATGTAAATAAGCTCAGATTTAGTAATTAACCATTTGTCAAAACTTGAGGTAATTGTTTTGGAAAAATTGTAACAGTTTGATTTGGCCAGTGTAAAAGTTCATTTTATATGCTGCATTTGACAACAAAAGATGCTATATTTTGTGTTAAGAATAATTATTGAGTGTTGACCTCTTCGGTTAATTAGTTCTAAATTTATTGATTCGATTTGTTGTCAATAAGCTTATGGTTGCCGCATTTAATAATATAAATTAATTTGATTCTACATATAGGTTAATGATATATTTTTATTAGCTTTTATAACACTGTTGTGGCCTTGCGTAGCTATTTTGATCATCCCTTTCTCAGTAGCCCTCAGGCACTTTGAGACTATATTTATTTTAGTTGATACGCAAACCACAGATCGCTTAGGTTTGATCAAATTACTAAAATAGGATACTATGTTGTGGGTATAACTTTGCTTAATTTATATTACTTTACCATAAAACTGCCAGCAAACTGTTTTATATTTTTAAGGTTTGGGTTAATAAAGCCTACTGTAAAGCCTCATTAAATCCGTTAAATTCATATTTTATTTTGGGTTTAAATATTTCATAACTTTTGATAACTTCTGATAACTTTTTGGGACCTCTGATATTTATTTTCCCACGCGGCATGCTGCAATATTAGCAACATTCGGTTGGTACTGTTGGTAGCACTGGGTAGTAGGAATGGGCTATTTCTCATAATTGCTGCTGTCGATTCAGATTTTTAAGAGTTTATCATTTTGTTGGGGAATATTTTCAAGTATTTTTTGGACAATTTAGTTTCAGCTCATTGATTGTGGCTTCCGCCGTCGTTTTATAAGCATAATAAACGAGAACTAAGTCGTTTATTATCTTAGAATCATTCCTTCTCGTATCGATTTCTGAAGCATTTCACGGCCCTACCATTTTTTTCTGATCTGACGTTAGTTCTCTAATTTCGTGGAGGTGAAAAAAGGCAAATTGACTGGAACCGATGATCTCGTTCTTCTAGAAATACCCTTCGGTGATAAAGGAAGATTTTTGCTTTAGTGCAGTCGTAGTGACTCAGTTTTTAGTATTGCATTTTATACTACCCTTCTTGGGATATTGAGTTTCTAGTTTGTGTTTTGACACGACCGATTTATCGGTATTTAAATACTACACTAAGTAAGCTTTCTCTGGATTTTTTTTCTATTGTTTATGAAAGACGTGGACGCCATGATGCCAATGGCTCCTTTCCATTATTTCTAGAGGCTTTCCGAGCTCATCTTACAAAACCGAGGCAGTTGATCCTCCAGCAACCCTCCAACACAAGCGAGGTAATTATTGCTACAGTTTTTTTCATTTAACGATTTAATTGCCTTATTTGTGTTAACCTTTTTTGTATATTGACCACCATTTGCATTGCATTCCATGAGTTGAGTTATTTTAGCTATTTCCTTTTCATATCTAAATTTTTATTGAATGTGACTTTAGTTTTGATCATATGGGGAAGTTTTTTTGGATGTTTCATCTATTTTTATATTCAAGATGTCTGTACCTTAGTATTTCTTTTAATTGCTGATGGTCATTGAAAAGCCATTGATAATTTTTGGATGGATTTGTTTTACAAAGAAAATATATTTATGCAAGGAGGCTATAGTTTTTTTCATTGAAATAAGGGGCTTCGTTTAATTAGTATTGGGTTATTACAGAGTTCTATCACCGGGCTACAGATTCTATCACCGGGCTACAGATTTTATCACCGGGCTACAAGTTTTCTGCTAGTTCTACCCTCGGAGCCATCGAGTAGTAGTACTTGGGATTTACTACAGGTGCCTGGCGCCTTCACCAGAGGTACTTCCTACCTCCACTACTGAGCTCGACGACCGGATCTAAGGGGTATCGTACAGAAGCCTCATTTTGTTTAATCATTTTAGTCTTGTCGACCAATCTTCAAATGAGCTTTAAGATAGATTAATTTTACTTATTCATTTATTTTTCTAACCGATTGATATAATCGATTTTAATCCATATATAAATCAAGCATTGCCAGCCAAGCAATAAAATAGCTTTCAATAATTCTATTCTAATTTTATTCTTCATTTATTCATTCGTTTATCAGGTCCATTGATATAATTATTGTGGCCTTTATCAATATATATTATTATCGCTACATTAATCTAGAAGGATCTTACAATGTCTGTTAGAGCTGTAAATCTAATTTGTTTAAAGTGTAAGAGTAATTGTATTTACAAAGATAGACCAGCCAAAGGATAATTGTTTGGCCGTAAATGAGATTATTGTAAATTAGCTCACTGTAAAAAGTGTGCGGGTATTAGTACATCGGAGGCCCAAGCACTGGCTTTAGTTGAAAGGCGAGTGCTTTTTTACTGTACTGACTGCAAAGAAATTTTTAGAAAGGTGTACAATTAAGACATTTTGGAAAAACTTCATGCGGAAAATAAAAAATTTAAAGAATTGATAACTTCCATAGAAGAAGATAATGACGAAGGAAAAGCCCAGCTTGTATTGCGTATCCAAGAACTAGAAGCAAATATTGAGGCGAAAAATGCCGAAGTAACAAAAATAAGAAGACACACGCTAGACTTTGAAGATGAGGTTTTTGCCGCAGACCAATCTACCCAAAAAACCTTAAATGATCAGCTGAGCAGAATTGAACAATTAGAAAAAAAGTTGCAACTCGCATACGACAATAACCATTGAAGGGAAAGAAAAGGACAAACTAGCACAAAAAAACGAAAAATATGAAAAGGATTTGATAAAATTAAAGAATAATTTAAAGATAAGGACCAATAGCACAACTAAAGAAAATAACGATAAGGTTGAGAAAATGTTAAAAGAGGTTGGTCAAAGGGAAAAATATTACAAGAAAAAGTGACAGAAGGAGAAATAAAACTGCACGAATACAAGAGGGAGATTGAGAAAATTTATAACAAGGAACTAGCAACTCTTAGACACAAAAATGAAAGGGCAAGAAGGGAAATTGAACTACAAATTGAACAGATTATTAAATACCAAAAGGAAATTGAGGACTACAAATCTGCAAATGTAAATTTAATGACAGTTATTAAAACTATAGAAAAAGACCTAAACGATGGCAGCATTGAGATTGAAAGGCTTCAAGATCTATTAAATACTCATAAGGAGGATTTCAGCAAAAATGTGGGGAATAGGAACGAACAACTTTATTTGGAGCAATCAATGGATGTAGTGGAAAAGGGAAAAACTTGCGATAACGGAAAAATTCTTTTATTAACGGGTGAATATGGACGTCATCTTGGCGAGTATTTTTCAGTGTAATGCCCTGGTATGAAATGTCAAACTATCATTAAACCAGAAGCAGGTTTTTCTTCCATTATACAAGATATCATAGCTCTTACTAAGGAGTTCACTTTAAAGGATTATGTTGTAATTATGGCTGGTTCCAATGATTTTAAAAGGTCACAATTTCCATAATTTCTAGAAATTAATGAAAAAATAAAATATTGTACACATACAAACATAATATTTACCTCTAAATATAGACTTAATGGTTTTAAAAAAAAGTTAATGAGTTTAATTACAGAATATATACAAAAATTAAATTATTATAGCGAAGGAGAAATAACTTTTTGCAATATAAATAATGAATTTGGACATAGAATTAGAAAGATGGATATTGTTACTGGAATTAGGATGGTTTTTTCTAGATGTAAAAGAGTATGCAGTTCAAATCTTATTCATATAAACCCTACTCCAATGTTAAATTATAATGTATCAAACATAGTTGCTCAAAGCAGTAGCGAGCAAATATTGAGCCGGTTCTAGAAATGGAGCCTAGAAGTAATAGTTTTTTAGAAATAAGTGTAAGCGAATTCCCTGTGTCATAAATAGATCTAATGTTTTTATTTTATATCTTAATTCCTCTAGTTTAACTGCTCATTTTGACGAAATTTATTATTTAACCATTAAAAAAAGTCCCGTGGCCGTTGCCTTGTCTGAGACGTGTTTAACGGAAAACATTCTAGAACAAGAAGTGAGTATTCCTGGATATAGTATTTACAGGGTGGATAGTGACAGCAGAAAGACTGGGGGGTCTTTAATTTATATTAGGGATGAGGTGCGGATATTGAATTTTTTTCAGGTTAGTCAACAAAAAAGGTTTTGGATTGTAGGAACTGAAATGTTGTATAATAATAAAAAATATTTTCTTGTTTCTCTCTATAGATTACCAAGTTCATCTAAGATTGATTTCGAAAGGTTTTCTTTGTCTTGGTGTGAAGAAAAAATTATAGATGATAATTCACTAATACTCGTAGGTGGAGATTTTAATACTGATTTTAAAACTCATGAAGCGGACAATCTGAAAAATATTTTAATTGATGTTGGTTTAGAAAATATTGTTTATGAGACAACTCGATCTGGTAGAGATAAGGACTCAATTATAGATCTTGTATTAACAAACCATAAGAATACCTTTAAAGCTAGAGTTTGCCTAATACCGAAAATCACAGATCATTACATAATAGAAGTGATACACACAAGTAATCCAAGAAAACCAAAAATGTTACAAAGTAGAGGCAAGATTGATTTTGCGGGACTTAATGGTTTGTTGCAAAATTGCAATTTTCAGTACCAACATGCTAATATTAATGATAAGTACAATGATGAACGAGTTAAAATTCATCCTAGGTATAAGTTGTGGTGGAATAATACTATTCAAATAGCTACGAGGGCAAGAGATTTCAGCTACAAAAGATATAAAATGAACAAAACTATAGAAAACCTGAAGGAATATAAATTAAAAAGAAATACTGCAGTCAATGTAATAAGGACCGAAAAAAGAAAGTATTTCGAACAGACAATATATGAAAACAGACAAAATCCAAAAGAAATGTGGAAAACGTTGCAGGAATTTGTGCCTAAAAATAAGCTGATACCAAATTTGGAAGAAGTAGAAATAGATGGAATACTTGTAGATAAAGGCAATGACCTTCCTAACAGATTAAATTCCTTTTTCATAGAGAGTGTAAATGTGATTCTGGCAGATATAAACAAAACTAATATTGATGAGTACCTACCTCCTATACATAACTTGAGCATCACATTTACGGAATTCCATCTAATAAACTATGACGAATTAAAAAAAATCTATTTAATATGACTAATAAGACAAGTCCAGATGAGATTAATATTAGCCTGCTTAAGAACACATTTGAGACTATAAAACATCCACTATTGAACTTGGCAAACTACTCACTAGAAACCGGACAGATTCCCGACCCACTTAAAGTTCCAACAATAATTCCAATTCCAAAAATAAATAAATCAAAATTAGCTAACGATCTAAGACCCATAAACATACTGTGTGCTGTAGGCAAGATCTTGGAGAAAGTAGTTCATTCCCAACTGATTAAATACGTTAATGACAACCACTTAATCAGCGATTTTCAATCAGGATTTAGGGAAAAGTTCAATCGTGAAACTGCTGTCCAGGGTGTGCTGGAGTACTGGAAACTAAATATAGATATAAATTTGACTACAGGTACTATCTTTTTAGATCTAAGAAGGGCTTTTGAAACTGTAAATCGGCAACGTTTAGTTAAGAAATTAAAAAATATAGGTTTGGAAAGTGGTTTGTTAATGACTTGAGAGATAGAAAAAAGGTACTGCAAATTAATTATGTTTTATCTGATTCCATAGCAAATGAATCTGGTGTCCCGCAAGGTAGTGTCTTGGGTCCTTTGCTATTTATTAAATATATAAATGACTTAGTTTATTATGTCAAAGGTTGCACTAATTACCTTTTTGCAGATGATGCCCTTTTTTATTTTACAACATCGGACATACTTGTAATCCAAATAATATTAAATCAAATCCTGAAATCGGTATACGACTGGTGTTGTTTAAATGATTTACGGGTCAATGTAACAAAAACTAAGTACATGATTATAGTAAGACAATCATTTCGTAGAGAACTGCCAACAGATTTAAACATAAAAATTGGTGAAAATACTATTGAACAAGTTTCTAAAGTATTTAGGGATATGGATAGATTGTGACTTAAACTTTAAGCCACATGCACTAGAAGTTATAAAGAAAATTTCATATAAAGTTCATTATCTATCGAGATGTTCATCTTATCTGAGTTCTTGGACTAAAAAAACTATATATAATGTTCTAATACTGCCACACTTTAATTATTGTTCCAGCATTTTATTTTTATTGAAGCAAAATCAATTGTATAGGCTTCAAAAACTATAAAATAGAGCAATGCGTGTAATACTGTGAAAACCGAGATTAAGACCTATAAAAGAAATGTTGCAAATTCTAAACTGGTTACCAGTTAAAGAGCATCTGCTATTTAATACACTCACATTCATTCATAAAATTAGGGTTGGCCAAGCACCACAATATCTATTAAGCAAAGTCTCATACAATGTCAACATTCACAATCACAATACACGAAATAGAGCAAACTTCCACATACCAAGCTCAAAATTTATTGTTTTTTGATGGTTTAAACAAATATAATATGCTACCAGTTGAAATTAGGGCTATCGAAAATGTTAATTCCTTTAAAGTAACTCGTAAGAGGCACTTGCTGATAAACATTGCTTGATTGTAATTCTTTTTAAGGTAAGGAATTTGTGAATTAGGTAGTAAGATTGTTAGCACAAATTAAATGATGGTTAGTTTATAAGAATGTATTAGTTTGTGACTAAATAAAGGACTTATATATAAATTTAGATTGTGTTTTCTTGTTAAGTTAAAATTGAGCTTCTTTGTTTGATAAACGTGCCTAACAACCCCGTACAACACCAGCGGAGCTTTTCCAGTTTCGTTGGGAAGAACTGGTGGCGTTCTATGACCCGACTCCCGGAGCCGGGCATTGCAAACACAACTCTCCGGGGTTAGGCTTGTTTTTAATCAAAATCTTCACTTGCTTGCTAACTTTAATAGGAAAAAAGTGTTGCAAAATGCTTTTAAAAATAGATGTGTAGTATATTCCTTTTTCTGGGGATGGTCCTAAAGAACCTGAAGACAGGGGTTCGTAGTGGCACGTGTGGGGTACTTGTGCTGTAGAATTTCCGGTTTTCCCTCAAAAAACGAAAATTAACGTTGGATTGGTTAATAAAGGTCGGATTAGTTAAGAGTAAGTTATTTGGTATTTCGAAATGGGTAAGAGCTGAATAACTGTGATTATAAACTCAAAGGTTCAATATGGTGTCAGGTGTGGGGTACTCGATTTGATTCCTGCGCCTCTGCTGTAAAATTTTAAAATTCTCGAAAAATGAAGGATAAACGCATTCTTCCTTTTACGGAGATGAAGATTGGATTAGTTAATAAAAGCCAGATTAGCTATTGATGTAAGGAAGAAAGTTCTTTGAGAAATGGTGCCAGGGGTGGGGTACTTGATTTGATATCTTTGTTATTGTTGAAGCATTTCTGTCCTATATATTTGGTACGTGGTATAGTACTCCCAAGAATAAAACTGATAATGAACATGGGTTCGAAATGGTGACGATACAATATTTTAAATCTTCCCTTTTAAATTGATTTGAAAATATTACGCAATACCCGATAGACAGCTAAATCAACTTGACTTGGTCTTACGTAAATAAGCTTAAAGTTAGTACTGGTAGCAGTTTTAATGAATGTGATAACTAATGAACCATTTACCAAAATTTGGAACATTTTCGAAACATTAAGTTTTGAAAAATGAAATTTTTGTTTAAATTAAAATCTATTGCCTTTAAATTAGATATGTGGTATTTTTAAACTTTTTTCCTCAATCAGTCTAAAACTATCTCGTTATTTATCAATTAATAAAAACAGACTTATTAATAAAATAGAACTTTCCGTTTCGTGTGATGAGGATTTTAAATTGTAGATACATTAATTTCCCTCTCTGAGGATGGCCATTAAGGACTTGAAGATTTATTTGATACTGCTATAGAATTTTTAGCTCTCCACGAACAAAATACCACAATAACGATGGATTGATTAATAAAGATTGGATTAGTTAAGAATCAATTATTTGGTGTTCCGATAAAAGCTGAATTGTTGTTGAAAACCCGAAGGTTCAATATGGTGTCAGGTGTGGGGTACACTTTTTGATTTCCTTGCTATTACCGTAAAATTTTAAAATTATCATAAAGAAGAGTAACTTGTTTAATAGAGGTCGAATTATTTATTGGTGTAAATCCTTTCATTCGGTAGGAATATTATTTTAGAAATGATGTCAGGTGTGGGGTACTTTTAAAAAAAAATTAGGATACATCAAATTTTATTTACAGAATTTTAAAACTCTTCCCTTGAAAAGTCAAAATAATTAATGTTGTCATATTCGTACTGCTATTTTCAGGAAAGTGCGTCCTACACAATTAGGCATACGTAGATTTTCTTTTGCGAATTACACACATCAATTCAACCGCTTGACAAATCTATTTGATTTGAACCCATTGGAAAATTATAGCTGGTCCGATTACCGGGACTTCCCGGTAAACCTGTGCCCGACCCTAAATGATAAAGCAAATAACTCCGATATTTATGGCTGTCTATTGACACGTAGGAAAAACCTTCAGCCACGTGGATTTGCGGAATATGGATGAAATATCGACGAGAACGAAAATCCTACAACGGCCGACAAAGCGTTTATGATTGTTTAGATTTCTTCTTTCGGAATAAGTTGTGGCAATTCGGGGTTTACGTTGAAAAATAGGAAACTACAGTGTAATGACAGAGAAAGCTTTTTATATTTTAGTTCCTTCCAACGAATGCGTTAACAACTGAACGCTACTTAAATCAAATTATACGAGAGGAATATCAAATTAAATTAATGCTTAGAATGCCACTGTTTGCGTCAAAATGGAACATGCTTCTTTCTTCGAATCCAAATAAAGCCAATTTGTCAACAAGATTGAATTTCCGATGTAATACGCATTTCTTTTAGGAAGTTCTATTCTCTTTACCGGCACGAATTCGCCTCCATGGGTTCTGATATAAGCTAAATTGTTCCGGAAATACAACATCTCCAGAAATAAATCTTTAATATTTAGTGACTCCCGAGAGACAAACGAAAATGTAATATTTTTTCGACCTTATGAAGTGAACTTAAATGTATTAATCAGGAAACCAACAATTTCCATAAGGGACTAATGTGCCAGATAAAACAATCACGTTTTAACGTTTTGGTGCCTGTGAGTGAAATTAGCTCTTGTTTATAGCTATTTTACTACTATGTAAACAAGGATTGTTTTTAGGGCTTTCTGAGCTATTTTGTCGTTTCCAGTACCAGTTACTAGTTTATATTGAGGATGTCTGGACAATGTTCTGACTGTTCAGTTCCTTGCACTTTTAAGGATCCACCAAGAAACCCTGGAGATGTGTTTGGTTTGCCGTACAACTGGTGCAAAGTTATAAGGTGTAAAAAAAGGTTCTAACAGGTTCTAGTGAAGTTCGTGCTATTGCTGCTGTGAGCCGCTCTATACCACATATATGTAAAGGCTTGTTTGAAGTTGAGGATCGTGTTACGTCATTGAAGCAACAATTTGAAGTGTGTAAAAGCTGAGACCAAGAATGTTACAGTTCTCATGAAGAGCATAAAAACCCTCTGTTCAGATGTGAAAAATATAAAAACATCCTTCCAGAGTTCTTTCGATGAGCTGAAAACAGAAATTGCCTCTATGAAAACTTCTATCACGGAGCATCAGCCCAATACGATTGAGTCTTCAATCCTACAAGCATGGATTTCATTCTTACTGAGGTCAATGAGAGAAACCTGAGAGCCAACAACATTATAGTCTACAATATGCCTGAATCCAACTTGGAAAGAATCCAGGATAGAATTTAGGATGACCAGCAAAAGATGAATGATTTTTTGGAGGTGTTGTTAAATAAGGAACCTGCCTTTCAGAAGATGCTCAAAGTTATTTGTTTGGGTAAGAATAGAGAAAATGTTACTAGGTAATAGGGTGACTAATGGTCATTCTTATAAAATTAAAAATGATTTAACCCCCAAGCAGAGAGAATGTATTAAAAATGTTGTAACTGAATTAAATAGGAGGAAAGAGGCAGGTGAGATGAACATTAGTCTGAAATTTTGAAATAATATGCCCTATATTGCTGATTCTGGAGCTGGAAATAGTGCAGGTGCAAAAAACAGAAACTGACCCCATTACAAGTTTTTTGTCATAATGTTGGTGGAATAAGAACTAGGATTAATGATCTTCGCAAGTCAATTTTATGTTCGGAATATGATGTTTTGGTTTTTGTAGAAAGTTGGCTCTCGGAGGAGTATTCTGATGCCGAGTTGGGAGTGAAGTCATTCAATCTGTTTCGATGTGACCGTTCTAGCATTACCAGTAACAAGAGTCGTGGAGGAGGAATTTTAATTTACGTAAGAGACTTTGTCAGTGTTAGAAAGCTTAAGTTAGCATATAATTCTGTTGAACAACTATTTTTACTGTGTAAATTAGGTGATAGTAACTTTGTTCTTGGTGGGGTATATATTCCATCAAATTCTGAAGTAAGTTTGTACGAGGGGCACTGCCACTCAGTTGACATCCTCAGGCAGGAGTATCTGGGCTGTGATTTTTACATCTTTGGTGACTTTAATGTACCCGCAGTTAGCTGAAGGAATGTTGACTCAGGGGTAGTTGTTTCATGCCCTTTGAATTCGGTAGGGCTGATCTTGGTCAATGTTACTCGTACCTGAATTTTTATCAACAAATAACAGTTCCTAATAATAGGCCAGTCTTTTTAGATCTGATCTTCTCTAATAAATCTGATCTTTAAGTTAAAGAAGCTGATTATCTTTTTAATGAATCGTTACATCATAAAGCATATTATTTTTCAATAGTTCCTCCTAGTGCAGGCAGAGATAGCATAAGATATGTTGATTTTTATTATGATTTTAAAATAGCTGATTATTATGGTATTAATAATTATCTGGGTGCAATAAACTGGGATGCTTTATTGGTCTCAAATGATATCGATTTCATGGTCTCTCAATTTTATCATATTTTGGGAATGGCCATAGCACTGTTTGTTCCTTTAAAAAGATATAAGACATCTCAGTTTCCTTCATGGTTTTCGGCTGAATTGAGATCATTGGTTATGTTAAAGAAAGGGGCTCATAAGAGTTATAGGAGCAGTAATCAAGCAGCTGACTATTTAAATTGTTCTAATCTTAGGGCAAGATGTAAAATACTGAGTGATATTTGTTTTCAAAATCACCTTTTAAAGTTAGATCAGCGGCTTTATACTGACCCTAAAAGTTTTTGGTATAATTTGAACAATGACAGAGTCATAAATAAAATACCTAATTTGATGAATTACAATGGTAATGCATTTTTAGGATGTGAAGAGATTGCTGAGGGTTTTGATCAAATTTTTTCAACTATATATGATCACTAATACCCGAATAATCTTTATGCCCATGAGCAGACTACGGTAAATAATGCAACTATTCCGCATATAAATTTGTCACTTGAATTAATGTTTGATACAATTTTCAAGTTAAAGCTTTTGTCAAAATGTGTATGTAATCTTTCCTACCCCCTTTTTATTGTATTTAAAAGATCTTTAGATACAGCAGTTTTTCTAACTCTCTGGAAGCACAATTTTGTCGTACCAATATTTAAAGCTGGTAATAATTGTGAAATTGAGAATTATAGAAGCGTGAGTATACAATCTTCAATCCCAAAGCTTTTGGATAGTCTTATTTATGATTTGCTGTATTTTCATTGTAAGGAGTTATTGGTTGGGGAGCAACACGGGTTCACGTCTGGAAAATCAACATTGACAAATTTGCTGATATTTCAGCAGAGTTTGTTGAGTGCCTTGAGGAACGTGTGTCAGGTGGATGTCATATCACAGCATATTGCTAAGAAAGCTGGCAGTGTTTGGATTCTCTGAGAGATTAATTAGTGGCATGATTTGCTGATTTCTTATCTGGAAGGACCCAGCAGGTTCGCATAGGTAATGCAAGGTCGGGTAATATTGATGTCTGCTCGGGGGTTCCACAGGGTGGCCGCTGTTCTCCATTGCTATTTAATATCTTTGTAAATGATATTGCCACCTGTTTTAAAAATAGTAACTTTTTGATGTTTACTGATGATGTGAAATTTTATAGAGAAATTTCATCCACTTTAGACCAGGCTAGGATGCAGCAAGACTTAAATAAATTAAATGAGTGGTGTATTAATAACAATTTATTTTTAATTAGTAACAAGTGTAATCGTATAAGTTTCTGCAAGGGAAAGAAAAGGATTGAGTCAGCTTATGCTGTTCATGGCCATGATATTCAATACTGCAGCACAGTTAAGGACCTTGGGATATGGTTTCATGAACAATTAAATTTTAATACACACATTAATATTATCATCATGAAGTCATCCAGGGTTCTTGGCTTTGTACTTCGCAAGTGCAAAGAGTTCTCCTTGGAGACCTGTAAAAGAGTTTATATTTCACTTGTTGTATCACTGCTTGATTATGGTTCAATGATTTGGTCATCATTTTACATGAATAGCTGCTTAACCTTGGTACGTGTTCAGAGCAAGTTTATCAGATTTTGTTTGTTTAAACTAAATATGTGAATTCCTGATAATCATATATATGATGATGCTTTATGATGCTAAATCTAAAAACTTTAAAACAACGACGCTTACAATCTGATCTCATTTTTGTATTCAAGCTGATTAATGGTTATGTAATTTGTCCTGAACTTCTGAGCATGATTTTCTTTAATGTTCTACTTAGAAACCTAAGACAAAATCGCTTCTTTTCTCTGCCTTTTCATAGCACTACCTATGCAGCTCACTCTCCCATTGTGAGGACTTTGGGATTCTTAAATTCTAGCAATGTTGAAATTTTGAGCATTACCTTATCTCAGTTTAGGCATCAAATTAGGGAAATTGTTTGATTTGTTTTTACTTAGTTTATGTTTTTATTTTTCCTTTTATAATCTAATTAATATGAATAAAACATTTTATGATGATATATATTTAATTGAGTTAATTCTGTTATTATTAAATATAGTTTATTATGGTGGTTGGGTTTAAAATATTGTATTGTATTATTATTTTTTGTAATGGGGTTGATCCCGTATATTAATAAATAAATAAATAAATAAATAAATTTAATAGTATTATAAAATTCCTCTCCTAAATCAGCCTGACAATATTTTAATATACAAACTTGTTCGTTGGGAAGCACCGTCGGATCTATGAAACAAGGTCATACAGTGTGTCCCAAAAAGTATGCAACATATGGGAAACTTCTTTATTATTGGATTCTCAGAAAATTTTATTCTTCATAAAAGTTGGTGCTTGCCCTAAAACAGTAAACGAGTATTTCAAATTTTACGTACTGCTTTTAGTGCGGACGCAAATATAATTTTTCCGAAATCGCGTCAAGCGTAAAGTACCTTAATTTATAAAGATTCAGCAAAATCTTATTAGGAAAAAGTTCTTCCAAATTAAAAAAGTAATCTAAATATGAAATTTGAGTTAGGTACATCAATTTTTAATTTCCCTTTTTTTCTCAAACGTTACGCCATCGGTGAGTGCTTTGTTCTTTTGTTATTAGTATACTTGCCAAAATTTATTTAAAGTGGACATTAGTTACATAATTGCATAATGTTAAAATTTTTACAGAGATAAAAGCCAGTTTAGGTATCAGTGTGTTGCAAACACATTGAAACAATTTTGGTCCAAAATAGTTGTCCACAATAATTATTACAAAATACAATTGGAATGACTGACTCATTCATAATTAATTTCATATGTCAGAGCGAAGTAAAATTATTGCTATTTATTTGTTTTTATTCCAAATGCATGGTCTACTCTTCAAGACCAAATATTTTATATGGCTTTTTAGGATACTTGGGCATATTTTACTCATCGAGTGCAAAAGATAAATAAATTATTAGTTGTTTTACATGAAATGAAAAGAGTTGGGTCTATTCATGATTTTGAGTAGAAAAATTTTAGAATCAAAAGTGTTTAAATGTGTTTGCAACACACTGATACCTAAACTGGCTTTTATCTCTGTAAAAATTTTAACATTATGCAATTATGTAACTAATTTCTATCTTAATTAAATTTTAAAGTTACTTGGCAAGTATACTAATGACAAAAGAACAAAACATTTTCCAGTGGCGTAACGTTTAAGAAAAAATCGAGAAAAAAAAAGAAAACTTAAAAGTTAATGTGCTTAACTCAAATTTAATATTTAGATTACTTTTTTCATTTGGAAGAACTTTTCTTTATAAGATTTTGCTGTATCTTTATAAATTAAGGTACTTTACTCGTGACGCGATTTAGGAAAAATGACATTTGCGCCCGCACTAAAAGCAGTACAGAATATTTGAAATACTCATTTACTGTTTTAGGGCAAGCACCAACTTTTATCAAGAATAAAATTTTCTGGGAAACCAATAATAAGAAAGTTTCCCATATGTTGCATACTTTTTTGGACACACTGTATATTGCCCATACAATCGTTTTAAAACGAAATCACTATTTATACATCATATTTTCGAAATTTCTTTGTATTAATAGCACGTATGAAGGCCTGTTCCGTCCACTCGCTCTGTTCCATACAACCCGATACATAAGTCTTGCGTGGAAAACGGAAACCCTTAACGAGATCGAATGATTTGTTACCTGTTTAACGGTTTTCAATATCAGACCATAATTCGCCACGTCTTTTTTCTCGGATGGATTCTATTTCGTTTAGAGTCTATTGAAAATGATAATGGAAATGCTTTGTATGGGTTCTCATCCCTATCGGCTTCAGCATCCTGTTTAGCTAGAAAATCTGAAGGGTGCTCACGTGTAGTAGGTATACATAAAATTTGGCCAGTCTCCGATTAGGTAACACATATTGTCACGATTTGTATTTTTTAACTGTGACGCCATGCCTTAATTAGCGTGTAGGAGAGTAGCTGAGATTTAGGAACGCACTACTTCAAGTTGAGAAGAGATAATAAAGGAGACACATCGATAACAAGTTTATTTACAAACAAACTTAACAACGGTTAGACTGTATACTAATAAAGGCGTGTTTAAGTTTATAGATGAATTAAGAGTTTACACTATACCCAATTAATATGAAATGCATGTCTTCTCGAGGGAGGCTTAGTTCAAAGTTTTTCTAGCAAGCGACGTCACTTTTATTAATAAAGTTTATGTGAGCGGAGTTGTCTTTTATTTATGTATTCGTTCTGATATTTATAAGGTAAGTCTTTCTGGGTTAAGTTTATCACAAATTGCTAAGGCACTTTCACTACTTTTTCCAAAAACTAACCCTTTACTGGAAATTCTGATACTTCACTCGTAAATTCGACTCTCTCTATACTTTTAGTAGCCCCCGAATACTGTATACCTGTGCATACGTTCATCCAGGTTCGGTAAGGACCTGATCGCCCTATGCCTGTGCATAGGTGTTCACAGATATGGGGGTTGCGGGATAGAACAACTAGAAGTGGACATACCTGTGTACTGCCCCGCAACTAGATTGAGCGCAATTGAGATACCCGAAAGCCCTGATGAACGTGGCGTTTGCCTGCATAACTATATGTTACAAAATGCTGATGGCTGCATCATTAAGGATTAAAATCGCTCCCGTCGACCGCTCAAGTTGTTTATAATTAACAGTGAATGTTTATATAACATTTGTCAAGTTCAAGTTGAAACTTACGACAGGATAATATTTAATTAATGCTTTTAAGTAGTTCACACCTTCCCCCTCCCTGATAACGTTGGTACCCAACGTTTTAACCTGACTTATTTGCTTTAAAAGAGAGAAAACAGACCTCATTTCGAGAAGACATAAGACATATTGCATTGCACCTAATTGTATTATAATTTAATATGTATTTCGTCAGTGGACTTTTTCTGGCTTAGGTTCATCCATTTACATTTCTTTTTGTAGTCTCCTATGCAGTCGTAAGATCTTGACTCGCTGTGCAAGTTATAGGTACATGTAACAAAAGAAAAATAGTTTTACAAGTTATATTAACAATGTTATAATCTTAACCTATGTTTTCTTATTTGTGACGGTTTTAGTTGTCTTATTAACAAAATCATAATTCGTTAAACCCGGCTTTTTACTAGAGATGTATTATTACAAAATTTATTTGCTTCTATGGAAAACAACGTTTTACGTCTTAGTATTCATTGTGTTAATAAAGTAACTACGTGACAAACGTATTATTTAAATACGGTTCTGTTTTTAACTTATTACTATGATGAAAAATTCTCCCTATTTGATTTCTTTAATCTTACTGATATATTATACCTTATATTTAATGCAAACCTATTCGTTTTGAGAGCCTCGCTTTTCTTCCTTATACTGGCTTATAGTGTCATTTATTTTTAAAACTAGACTTTTATGTCTATGGACAATAAATTGTCTCTTATATGATATCTCCTCTATTAAGATGCGTCCATCCCAACAGAGTTGACAGTAACTCATTGTCTTTATATTTGTTAGTTTTCGGGATATAGTTCGTTAACAGGGCTTTGTTTATAAAGATAATGAATTTTCCATAGCGTTTTATATGAACTTATTGAGGCCCTGTATTACAATAAATTACCTATCCTATATTAACAATATTACAGTATGTTAAACTTATTTCTTGCTAGAATAAAATTCCAAAGGCAGGTCCTGTCTATATTCTATTTAAATTGTTATTTATTTCTTATTTTTATATCTATTATCTACAAATTTATCAAAACTATATAGTATATCGACTTTCCCGTCTATGTATAAAATATTTGCTAACCGCATTATAACAGTTTATTGACCCAGTTATATTTCTTGACCTATCCAAGACTTGCTGACATTGTATATCAAATCCATATATTTAATTAAATCTATGATCAAATCACTCAATTTATTTTACTTGCTGATCTAATTCAACATGCTAGCTTTGTTTAAAGCTATATATCATATTATGTCTTTACGAATCTTATTATTTGTACGTGCGATCTGGTGTTATTTTATAATAATGATATTCAAATTACCTTTCTATTATTACAGTAAACATTATGTAAATTAACTTAATAATCGAAAACTATACGCAATAGCTGTTTCTCATAGGTGACAACAGGATATGTCATCGTTTGCAGATTCCTTGTGTTTCCTTTGTGTTGCGGACTGCTTGGTTTACACAAAGCCTGGTAGATGGTGCTCGTAGTTGTCTGTCGAAGTCTCGTAGTGGGTTCTTTGAATTCCTTGATCCTTCAATTGATGGGTGTGCCAAAATGGCGTCGGCTTGATTTTCTTGCTTTTCCGTGTGTTTTGTGTTTGCATTCGATGAGCTAAATAATACAATCAAATATAAGTATCGCGAATATTGAGTATGTGGTTAATTGTACTGATAAATGTGCCTCTTTTTTGTCGACTTCTGCTACTGTAGTCTGCACACATTAACCTGAAATACGACATATGCACGAGATTTTTGGCAATCTTAGACACTTGGCAAGATTTGATCATGAATATATTCAAAGGTTTGTTATTACTCAATTATTTTTTAAATTATCTAATTCGTTGTCTACTGCTGCAGGTATTTCATCCATATTATAAATTCTTATAATTTTCTATCTTCTAGGAATCCCTAGTCGAAGAATGGGGGAACTTCTACTAGTGATTGTTCGAGTGGCTAAGTCCTGTATGGACTCCACTGGTGCTTTCCAATGGCTCCTGACTGGTCCTGCATTAGGATCCATGCAGCATGTTCTCAAGGTAAGGTTATATATACATTATTTACAATTTCTTACTGCTTTTCTATACACTACTTGGTATCACTTACATATACATTTTCCCATATATTTATTTTATTTTCTGTTTCTTATATCTACTTTCCATATCTAGTTTTTCTTACTTAAGGTTTACTTTAACGGTATATAGGCACGCTATGTATATATATGCTAGCTTTATGTAAAAAATATAGGACATTATATTATTATTTATATATCCACGTATGCTCTCTTTAAACACACATTATATAAACATCTTTTGCTTATACATTTCTCCATTATTTCACCTTATGTATGCTTTAGATACACAGCCTTTGCTTATATATTTCTTCACTTGAAGCTTCGGGTCTCTCCTAATTTTTGTGTTTTGTGCTTAGTTTCTTATTTTACTTGAGTACTTGTTCCATGTAATTATATTTTTCCTATCTTCGTCCTCTTCAGTAGTTTCTCCTGCTTGTTCCATGGTTTCCGTTAGTTCCTCCTATAAAAATCTGTTGTATTGCTCCATTTTTGATATTTGTTCCTTATCGTTGACACATTCGCCAAAAATAGCACAACGTAGTTAATTTTTTTCTCTGTTTGTTCCAGGTATGAACCTAGACCCCTAGGTGGCGCTTGTACGTCGACCGCCCGTAGATCGCGGCACTTGACTGTACTTCGACGACAGTCCGTGGATGCAGCACGTGTCTGTACTCTGTCTTTGGTGACGCCGACCGCCCGTAGATGGCAGCACTTGGCCGTGCTTTGGCGTGATTTAATGTGTTTATTATATGTATATATCTTATGCAATAGCTAAACTGGCCTAGCCTGCATTTACTAAATGCTTAATGATTTACTTGATTTTATTATTTAAATTAATTTATTACTGTTGTTGTGACGTAGACCAATTAACACTAAATAGCTTGGCGTGCGAGAGGGACGCTTAGTTTAAAGTTTTTCTGGAACGTGACGTCACTATCTTAGATGTGACGTAGATGAATTATGAGAGTCACGACGCCCAATTAATATTAAATCGCTTGGCAGGCGAGGGAAGCTTATTTTAAAGTTTTTCTAGAACTCGAGGGAACTGTTTTATTTAATAAAGTTTATGTGAGCGGAGTTGTCTTTTATTTATGTATTAGTTCTGATATTTATAAGGTAAGTCTTTCTGGTTTAAGTTTATCACAAATTGCTAAGGCACTTTCACTACTTTTTAAAACTCCCCAAAAACTAACCCTTTACTGGAAATTCTGATACTTCACTCGTAAATTCGATTGTCTCTATACTTTTAGTAGCCCCCGAATGCCGTATACCTGTGCATACATTCATTCAGGTTAGGTAAGGACCTGATCGCTCTATGCCTGTGCATAGGTGTTCACAGATATGGGGATTGTGGGATAGAACAACTAGAAGTGGACGTACCTGTGTACTGCCCCGCAACTAGATTGAGCGGAATTGAGAGACCAGGAAGCCCTAATGAACTTGGCGTTTGCCTGCGTATTTATATGTTACAAAATGCAGATGGCTGCATCATTAAGGATTAAAATCGCTCCCGTCGACCGCTCAAGTTGTTTATAATTAACAGTGAATGTGTATATAACATTTGTCAAGTTCAAGTTCAAACTTACGACAGGGTGATATTTAATTAATGCTTTTAAGTAGTTCACATTTTTGGATCTATTATTTTCGATGGCCCTTCGCGGACGCCGGGAACAATAATTTAAATAAAGAAAAATCGTCCGATGATTTATGTCTCCCTTTTTATCTGTCAATTGCAGGCTTGATTCCTGGATAACCCTGGATTTTTTTTTCTATTCACATTTATCGGAAGCTCTCAATAACAGCGATAAATAACGTAGTAGTCGATGTTGTCGTTCAGTAAAAAAGCGCTTAGTTATCTGCCATGACAAACTAGCAATTTTTCAAGCGAGTTGAATGGAATAGAAAGACGCTTAGGCAAACTTGAGGTTTTCTCTAAAAGCAATCACACCTGACAATTGTTGATAAATTATTAAAATCAGTATCGGGATACATGCGCAATAGTTAGCCCACAGTTTCCAAGGTGGAATACTCTAAATGTGAACCATTTGCAAGGGAAAGTTATTTTGACTCTACTACCCGAATTCAAACTCAAACCTCTGAATTAAAATCTGATCTTTAAATTATGAATTCGAACTTTTAATTCTGCCTTCTAAGCCTGAAATCAGAATCGGAAGTATGACCTTAAAATTTTAAGTCTAAATTCAAATTTAAGGCCTGAATTACGAATATAGTTTTAATTATGGATTCACACTCTGAATCCCAAGTTTAAATTTAAATTTAGAGTACAACTCAGCTGTGAATCCAGGATTAAGCTCTGGATTCAGACTGTAAAACCTGACTTTAGGGTTTAAATTGGAATACAAGCTGGATCCACAGTTCAGCTGAATGAACGGAACATGTTTCAAGGGTCAAAGTCGTGACACAATGTGGATTAAGGCTAAAGACCGAGTTCAGGATTCAGACTTTTTAATTTCAATTTCAAAGTCTGAATTTAGAGGTAACTACGTTATGATAATCAAAATCCTAACAAAATTTGAATTTTGGTTTGGTTTTAATGTCACTAAACCTTTGACGCGCTTTGAAGTTGAATTTAAACCTTAAAGCCTGAATTTATGGTAGTTCTAAACTCATGATTTAAACTATGAATTCCGAGATTAAAGTCTAATGTGAATTTAGGATTTTAACGTTACAAGAGTGAAAGTCATAATTTGTAATTGGGCTTGCTGGTTTAGGTTGGCACATTCTGTCTTATAGTTTAAAGTATAAAGTTAGAGATTAAAGTAAGAATTGATAATTTAAAGCCTCAGGATTAATTTTTTGACTCACATTCAAGAGTCAAGAGTTGCTTCAATGTTTGATTCAAAAATTAATAGTTTGAAGTATGAATTCTTACTTTAAAACCTTAATTCAGATTCATTATTTTTTAA
Organism: Pissodes strobi; assembly: GCA_016904865.1. Taxonomy (NCBI): domain Eukaryota; kingdom Metazoa; phylum Arthropoda; class Insecta; order Coleoptera; family Curculionidae; genus Pissodes; species Pissodes strobi. Next base: position 108,559 of record MU184681.1, on the reverse strand, counting down.
CCTGTTTATGCAGTAACATTTTAATTTAGGTTATTTTGCGCAGGTTGGCGAAATTTGCCTTAGATTTCGAAGTTGAAGTCAGAGCCTAAAGTATAAATTCAAACTAAAAAACCTAAATTCAGAGTATAAGTCTTGAACTTGAAAGCCTGAATGTAGTGATTCAGGTCTGAGTCCACGATTAATTTTTTGACTCAGATTCAATAGTCAAAAGATAACAAAATTTGGTTTTGATTAGGTTTTCAATGTCATGACGCGCTTTGCTTCAGTGTTTGATTTATACATTCACAGTTTTAAGTATCAATTCATACTTTAAAATCTGAATTCAAAATCGTATTTTAGTATGTAATCTGTTTGTGCAGCAAAATTTTGGTATAGTTGTCCTCGGGGAGGTTGAACTTTGCCTTAGAGTTCGAAGTTGAAGTCAGAACTGAAAGTCTTAAATCAGACTACACAGGCTAAATTCAAAACTTAAGGCCTGAATTCAAGATTCATATTTTGAAATTCGCATTCAGAGTCTAAGTTTTAAATATGAATTCACAGTTTACAGCTTAAATTCAAAGCTTTATGTCTGAGTGCAGGCTTAATTTTTTACTCAGATTCATGAGACAAATAATAAAACAATTTGGGTGTAGGTTAGTGCCGAAAGCCATGATGTGTTTTGTTTCAGTGTTTGATATTTAAATTCATGGTTTTAAGTATAAATTCAGACTTTAAAATCTTGATTCATATTTATACTTTAGTAATCTCATTTTGGTTTAGATTAGTTTGGGTAGGTTGACGAACTTTGCCTTAGAGTTCGATGCTGAAGTCTGATTCAAACTACACAGGCTAAATTCAGAATTTAAGGCTTGAATTGAAGATTCACATTCAGAGTTCAATTCTGGATAAAAAACACAATATACTAGTTCTAAGCCTAGCGCTATAAGAGTCAATGAGGTTTTTGATTGTCTTAGAGACGGAAGTATAAGGTCTAAATTTTAAGTTTCAATTCAGAATTTAGAGCCTGAATTCAGAGCTTTAAGTCTGAGCTCAGAATATAAATCCGTAATTCAGAATTCAGATTCTAGATTCAGACTTTCAAATAGGGATCAAGGGGAGTTCATTCTTTAAAGCTTGAATTCAGGTTTTCAACTTTAAAGTTCGACATCAGGATATTAAATGTGAACTCAGAATTTCACTTCAGGATGTGGAATAAGGGAAAACAATTTAACAAGAGTTAATGTCGTAATCTGAAACATAATTGGAGGTTGGGTTGGGTTAGTTTGGCTTACCTTATAGCATACGCAAATGCCATAACTGCATCCGAAACGAACTGAAGCTGATCTTCAAACACCGTATTCTCTTCGGTGAGTTGTTCTTTTCCCGTGCAATTTTTGGTGCAACGCACGTTGTAAGGGGTTTTCGAGCTGTTCGGATACCGACACGAAAAATGATGCTCCCAAAATTCTAAAACAAACAATACTTCATTGCAAAAAACAAACACAAAAACACAAGAACCATACAATAAAAACAGCAATTTAAGAATAAACCTCTAGAAGCCTCAGGGGATCAAAAATAGTAATAATAATTCGAGTTTTATTGCCGCTTTTTTAATTTCGTGGCTTTCTCCTTAAACTCGCTAAATTACTCTACGAACCCGAAGAAAAGCTAATTTACCTGCCCCCTCGAATGTAAAAAATGCGGCTGAATAAATGTGTTTATGAAAATTAAAAATTAAGTTTTAACGGTCCTTGCTTTGCGAAAGCGCCTATTATATGGTAATTAGCGAACAGTCTTAACACAGTCCCTACACAGTTTCGGCTGTAGAGTCATCATCAGCCTTGATACTTAATATTCATATGATATTTGTCATGTGGAATCGTTAAAAATGTGTCATAAAGGCTTGACTTTATCTGTCAAAGTTTGGTTTTTGCCAGATCTCTAACTGAAATAAATAAAAGCAAAATTAAAATGTTCATTATTCACACCCATTAAATAATAATCCGTTATCCACAAGGTGCAACCAGCACTATCCGTTGCTAAGCAATATTCTTTAGTGACTTGATCAATGCATAAAGGATGATTTTATACTTAAAAACGATGCTCGAGAAATCTGGAAAAAACTACAAAATGATATGATGATGTGGTATGGCAACATTTCCTAAACCCTTTTAAATGCGAAGGGCAGCCAGTAATACAGTGGAGAGCTAGGTTCGTAGATACCCGGTACACTTTAATAAATATATTGGGCACCACCAAGTTAACTGTGACTCAACTTGGAAAAATCTATAATGTTATTAAATCCTGAAAAGTAATTTTTGGAGGAGCTTTTCAATAAGGCATAATATTTCCCCAAAAAAATACTTTATTCCTTCCCTACTAATGCGGAGATCCCTTGATATAAAACAACAATTATACAGTACAATTACAATCACATGTATAAACAATAACGCAATAGAAAACAAGCTTACATAATATTGACTATTATTGACAATCGTGAGATACAAACTGTTAGGCAAATATCCTGCGTACCGATTAATAGGTCACTAGAATTATGGTAAATAGCGCACAGGGTTTAAAATTCATGAATTTTATTCTGCCGCAAGGATATAAAATAAGATGTGTGTAATCACTCAATCTATAGAAAATCTAAATTTGCCAAGGACAGCTTTACAAACTGTGACGGAATATAAGTTATCATATATCAGTCTATTCCGCTACACTAAAGTCTATCTATTTATCAATGATTTTCAATGTTCAGTATATTGATCGGCAGTGAGACCTATCTATGAATGGATATATTTCGCCCAATTAACTATTTAAGGAGAACAGGTATGCAGATTTATATCCATAATTCGCGAATTCGTGTAATTACAGATTTCTTTGTTGGGTGAATGCCATCTGTTCGGGAACGGGCTTATCTCGTATATTGAGGGACGTACTGCGTTGTTCAATACCTGTAATTTTAGCATGAAATCTACAATAGATTGCTACATTTAGCGTATGTTGAGTGTTTCCTTAGTTTGACGCCGGGTTTCCGATAGCGGTTGTCACATGGTTTAAATTGCCCAATAAGGGCATTGAAAATCGAAATAGGTAGAACGTACAAAATTTTGAAAGGAAGGTGGGTCATCTTGGTGGTAACGGTCGAGCCGGTAAGTGCGAATGATTTGATCTTAAAATATTTTATTGATCCTGCATATTTTCCAATAGTCTTTTCATATTTTAAATACAGAATTGATAATCGTTCCTGATTCGGTCAACCATATTTCGCTTAAGTAAGAATTTAACACTTGTATTGCACTTTCGAGTGATTTACGATTTCAATAACTTAATTTTTTTGTAGTGGCCTTTAGGTTTGAATACCGATTTTTTGGTGGATAATTGCGTATCTTATTGGTCAAATTCGTGTAATTTGATAATGGTTTAATCCATATATATAGAGAACGTAATTATTTCATAGTTTAGTGGTCATACATAAGATTGTACATATTTTGATGTAAAAGTGAACAGTATTACTTGGGAGATTCTCGGAGCGAATTTTATATGTTCCCGTAAAAGGTAGTTAACTGAATTGTTGATCATAGCTTTTTTCAGGCGTATTTCATTAATGTTTCAGTTGTTTTTGTAACACCAATCATTAGCACTTACCGGTCACGTTTCAACAATGATGTATCGTCATTAATTTACATTTAGGAGGAATTGACTCACATATGTGAATTTACTTGTTTTTCTCTTTATCTTTTATCTTAATTTATCTCTCAAGGCGAGTTAGAGATTACCTCGTTTTTATTTTTACCTAATTGAGACGTAATTTACGTCCAATTATCGTTTATGACCCAAGGGCCATATATATATATATATATATATATGCGGTCCAGCCCATTAGCTTCTTCCTCTTTTTTTAAATGCCGCAATACCTATTTCCTTCTTTAAGTATTTTTTTTACTTTCCTTGTGCTTCAGAATCTCACGGCAGGTGGCTATAGTTTGCCTCCGTGGTCTTTCTTGGTTGTTGCCTTCGAATTGAAGGTCGCCTTGTTCGGACCACAAAAGTGCTTACTGGCTCCTGTTTGTGGCTTCTGTATTGTTTGTTCCATCCTTTTCCCAGGTTACATCCGTTAAGTGTGTGTGTGTGGATGTGTATATATGCCATTTTAGGTGTATGTACAGGGTGTCCCATTTTCGATGATATTACGGGGTATCTCACTTACGAGTGAAGATAGAGAGTTGCGGTTTTCGCAATACTGTGCTACTTTTTTGTGAAAAGAACAATGGTATGAACAAAAATTTCATAGCCCGCTTTGTTTCTAAGATACAGCACGAAATCGAAAATATTGCATTTTGGGACCCCCCTCGTATTTCCGTTATCCTTTAACATATCGCAAAGCTAAAAACTTGTTCATATACAGTTTTTTACGTAGAATCCAGTGGCGTAGTAAAATTTTTGCCGTGAGCTCTTAATTTTTAGCTATAAATCAAACTTATGTTTTTTTTAATAGAACACCCTGGATATTTTTCTTTTGTTTTATTGGAAATTTTATAAGCTTTTCAAAAATATATAATACATGATATGTATTTTAAATTATAAACCTAAAATTCACAATTTCAATAAATAATGTCCATACAGAGTGTCTCAAAACTGGCGCACCACCCGTTAGGTGCTTATGCTTATGTTCTGGGACACCCTGTATACATACGTAATATCATAATGTGTATTATAGCATAGTATTAGTAGGCCTTGACTTAGTTATATTAGAAAATTACAAACATAGAAGTTTTGAAAGAGCTAAATCTAAGTAAGCTATGAACAATTTTATACACATAGGAAGAACAAAACTAAACAAAACTTCCAATATGTCATTTTAATATTAACATAATATTAACTTCAATATTAACCCCTTAATAGATTTTCACATTAAAGTAACTGCTCAAAATGGTTGCCATTTTCTCGAACGCAATGTAGGCATAGGGTGGTTATTCTTTTTAAAGCGTTTAAAATAATTATGGAACGTCCTTGCAAGTTTTGAAATGCCGCATTGGTGGCGTGACGTAGTTCATCTATTGTCCGGTGACGGGTACTATAAACTTTATTCTGTAAATAGCCCCATAGGAAAAAATCTAGAACGGATAAGTCGGGCGACCGTGGAGGCCATCTAATTGGTCCATTAGTACCAATCCATTTTTACGGAAAATTATTTTCTAATAAAGGTTGAACAATTAGGGCATTATGGGCGGGCGCACCATCCTGTTGCAAATATATCCTGTTAAGATGAGCTAATGGCACATTATCTAATAACACAGGAATAACATCTTCCAAAATTTCAAGATATTTCTCTCCTGAAAGACTGCCTTCATAAATTTGGTATTTTATTTATCGCCCCAAAATGAAACAAGCCACGCTAAATCCAAATCGACCCTGTTGCTCTCTTTCGAATATCACATGGTGATTTTCTTGGGACCAATGCCTAGTATTATGCCTGTTAAAAATACCTGCACTTGAAAAGTAGGCCTCGTCGGACCATATTATAGATCTGGCAAAGTTGCTATCAATACGTATTTGTTCGTTCTGCATCACCAGGATGCAAATGGTGCACGATCTTAATCTTGTATGGCTTAAATTTATATTGAGTTAATATTTTTTGAACCCGAGTCTTGGGAACACCAACTTCCTGCTCTAGAACCCTACATGATTGTGAAGGCGTAGTCTCTATACATGCCAAAACGTTGACTTCATCCCTATCACGATTTTCCTTATTATACGTTTTAGGTCGGGGCCGGATAAACGCTCCATGTTCTATCAAATTTTTCTTTATTCGGGAAAACATTAAAATACCAGGTTGCCTTCTTTCTGGATATCTATAAATTAAATAAAAAATAAACCCACATACGTCAAAAGTAAATAAATATTCAAACAAACCTATTGAAATATAGCTGTGAAGCTTCACGGGAATTTTCATTGCTCTGTATAAAGCAGACTAACATGTCATATTTTTCAAAATATTCATAATTTTCATTTTCGGCCATCGTAAAAAATGCAATATTTCAAACAAAATATAAATTTGGTAACTGACAGGTTTTGACAATAGGAAATGATCATTCCATTATTTAGTAATCACAGCCTACTAATAGTATACTCATCAAGAGTGTCCTCCTATAGGGACACATTTCGTGAATTATTATTATTATGAATTTTGGGCTTATTATTTAAAATACATATCATGTATTATATATTTTTAGAAAGCTTATAAAATTTCCAATCAAACAAAAGAAAAGTATATAGGGTGTTCCATTTAAAAAAATACAAGTTTCATTTATAGCTAAAAATTGACAGCTCACAGACTACGCCACTGGATTCTACGTAAAAAACTGTATTAGATCAAGTTTTTAGCTTTGCGATAAGTTAAAGGATAACGGAGATACGAGGGGGGTCCCAAAATGCAATATTTTCGATTTCGTCCTGTATATTAGAAACGAAGCGGGCTATGAAAATTTTGTTTATACCATCGTTCTTTTCACAAAAAAGTAGCACAGTATTGCGAAAACCGCAACTCTCTATCTTCACTCGTAAGTGAGATACCCCATAATATCATCGAAAATGGGACACCCTGTACAATGTATCTGTTAAAGATTTAAAAAAACCTACTGTTTGCAAATTACATTTGACATTGACAAATCATAGGTTGACAAGTTTAATTATTGCTGGCGTTTACAGTATTACCTGTTGAGTTTTAATGAAAAATTAGCTGCAATTTTATTTAAATAAGTTAAGATCGGCTTGTCCAAAATTGTTCAAATTCCACATGTGTATTTACCATATAGAGACCTTGAAAAAGGCTCCTTACAACTTTGCTCTACAGTCAATAGGAGAGCGAATATTTGGGCAGTTTAAAATTTGCATGGGATTTCCTATGTTTCCAATCACGATGCACCACCCGGTATATATATAT
>MU184681.1:89227-100024 GCA_016904865.1 Pissodes strobi | reverse complement strand
ATAAATTGTTAGTTTTGACCAGTCACTAAGATATGTACTCATTCTTTTCAGTAGATTTATTTTCCTTGCTATTTATTAGTTATATATTCTGCATGCTGGGGAAATGTTAAATGCTCATCCACTATAACTCCCAAGTACTTGCATTGCTCAACCTGTTCTATCCTTTGGTTATTATTTATAAAAAGTCCTGTGTGGCTCTTAGATGGTATAGCATTAAATTTACTTTTAATTATCATACATTTAGTTTTTTCTGTATTCAGACTTAAACCATTTTGTGTCAGCCGTTTATAAAGCACCCCTAGCTCTTCATTCATGGTCTGCACAACTGCTCCAACATCTTGACCTACTAAATACAGCGAGGTGTCGTCGGCAAAAAGCTGAATTTTACACTTTTAAATGTTTCTGACAATGCCATTAATGTAAACAATGAACAGATTGGGGCCTAACACTGTCCCTTGGGGGACACCAAATAGGTTTTCTTTTTGCATTGATGCATTATTCAAAAATTTTGTTTCCTGAGTACGATTTGATAAATAGTTTTCAAATCATTTGAGCACATCTTGAACACCATATTTTTGTAATTAGGAACGCGCTGCGAAAATCCGGAAAGACCACCCCTATAACCTTTTTTTCATTTAAAGCACTTTTCCAATTCATTAAAACTGTATTGCACTCTCACAAGAATTATTTTTTCTGGTCACTAAGTAATTTGTTTATTTCAAAATAGTCTATAAGTTGTTTATTGACTATAATTTCTAGCAACTTTTCATAAACTGGAACCATGTTGATAGGTCGAAATTCTTCACTTTTGCTTGTATTTGTTTGCTTTTCTATGGAGATGATTACAGACTTCCTCCAGTATTTCGGAAATCTTCCATATTCCAAACTGCTGTTTATCAACTGTAAAAATCTGTCACCAGTAACTTCAAATGCCTTTTGCAGTATATATGTTGCCATTCCATCTACACTACTGTTTTTCTTTTTCAACTTTGGGAGAAAATGCACATTTTTGGTACCTCCTAACTTTTCCCAAATGAGTGTGCAAAATTGTGCAAAATTACTTCAACCTGGCAGCATCACAATTTGTCAATTTTGTGATCAACCGAGGGCAAAAAGCAAAATTTTAACCAAATAACTCCCCAGAAGAGCGTGCAAAATTTGAAGTTAGTTGTGCAAAATTGTGCAAAATTAGTTGAACCTGGCACCATCAAAATTATTTATTAAACTCTTCTAACAATCGTGCAGTTGGTTTAAACTTCTCAGATCAGACATTGATTTTAATAAACCCCGTTTTAGTCCGCTGCAATGCCAAAGATTTTGAGGTGTAAAACTAACCACCATGAAACGTTACCATTAAGGAGCAGGAAATATATAATTAACGTTCGTCAAAAAGAAAGTGTGAGTCATACATTTACAAATTGTGAAAAACATGAAAACGCGGCAGGTGATCTTACCGAAACGGACAAAAGGCTATGTATCAAAATAGGGGGCAGCAATTGAAAATATCTGCGAGTGAACGTACCATCCTTGAGACAGAGAGTGAAGAGGCTTTAGCAAAAAACACAAGCCAAAAATCTTCAAGTGTTAACCTGGTTTGGCTGTTAACAAAATATAAACATTATCTAGATACCTCGTTAGAATATTAACTACGGAAGTATTTGGGTCTTCCATAAAAGGATTCTACCTGCGAAGAGCATGAGAAAATGAGAAAACCATTTTTTTTTCACTTTATTCGATGTGAGGTGTTGATGAAGGTGCCGCACAAAGTTTTTGGTCTTGTAGAGAGGGGACGTAAAGATCCTGTCCTGGGCGATATCCAGATCTTGATTAGGAGGGTCAGGTGAGCGATTGAGACCATGATGAACTGCAAGAACCTTTTTAATCTTTTGACGCTCTACTACTACTACTACTACTAGACAGCTCGATAGGCCAAACATATCTTAGGTTCTTAACTGCGGTTTTTAATTTCATTAATGAGATTGATCTAAATTTGAATCGAAGGGTTCTATTCTTCCTACTATCTCCGTAATGTCCTGGTTACTTATCTTCATGGTTATGGCTTCAATACTTTTTATGAAGTAGTTATTAAATTTTTCTGCTATATCACTCTCCTCTCTCTCAATATTTCCTTCAAAGTTTTTGCTTTTCCTCCTACTAATCTTTTAATGGTTTTCCACATTTCTATTGAGTTATACTTATTTAAATCTATTTTTGAATTCTAATAAATACTTTTATGTTGTCTGATCATATATACTACTTTATTTCTTTTAGTCCTATAATCATTAAAATCATCATTGTTCTTAGTTATTATAGCTTTTCGATATAATTGGTCCCTTCTTTTCATGTTTAAATCAATATCCAGTGTCCACCATCTATTATAAGCCCATTGTTTTTTGATATTTTTTTTGTTTTTCAGGAGCATATTTATTTAGTAATGTGGAGATGGATTCTAGCAATTTATCTGCTAGTATGTCTATGTCTGTACAGTTTCTGTCCCATTCTGTATCTGTAAGCTCCATTTGAAAATTCAGTTCATCAAAATTGTTGTAGTCTCTATAATGCTTAATAATATTCTCTTTATCACTGCCATTTTCCATTATATCTACAGTCAATATCCTATGGTCTGTGATTTTTGGTGTAATATGTACGTGTGATTAACAAATCTATCATTGCTGACGCTTGGTTTGACACTCTTGTGAAGCTATTTACACCCTGATACAATCCATTTTGTGATATCAATTTCCTTAACTTTTCAGAATAGAAAGTGTTTTTTGACATATCAATATTGTAATCACCAATACATATAAGTGTTCCCTCCTTAGATGCATATTCTTCAAAAAAGTCTTCCATATATGATAAGAAATCAGCATCACTGGTTACTGGTGAATGATCCACACTAAACACTAACAATTTTTGGGCGTTTATTGAGAGTTCTACACCTGTGATCCACACATTATTGATGTTTGTAACAATGTTTTTGCCCTTACTTCTTCTTTTATGTAATTGATTGTTCCACCGGTGTGCCTGATGTGTGACAATGTATTTATAAAGTGATATCCCTCAAGATGAATTTCATGATCAAATATTTGATCTGTTATACATGTCCCGGATAAACAAACTACTAACGGTTTCCAACTATTATTGGTTGCTATTTCTGTGAAGGATAAATACTTGGGTAACTAATTTTTTGTTCTAGTTCCCTATAAATTCTCTTGCACACTTCACAATTTTTGTTAAATGCAAGATGATCACAATCAACACCCGGTACCCCCAACATATCAGCTGCATACTTACAATTGGTATAGACAGCTTGTCGAGACTGACACATGTTCATTGTATGATCCCCTGTACACTTTGGGCAAACATTCTTTTCTGATCTGCATTATTTTACCATATGGCCAAACTTTTAGCATTTGAAGCACTGCACAATATTTATATGATCGAAATATGTGTAAGATCTCCACCCAATTGATAGTTTTTCTTTCTTTTGTATTAGACCTCCAGAACCACACTTTCTTTACCTCGTTTACCTTTGAAGTGTGTTATCACAGATATATTTCTCTCGGCCTCTGTAGTGGTGATCGCATTCTGTATGATAATTTTCTCTATAAAATCATTTTTATTGCTCAACAAGTTTTCTTCTACGTTTATAATTTTAATCTTTGGATCCCTTTTTCTGGAATTGTACCTTATAATCTGTACCAAAATCCTTCTGAATACTATCAGATACACTCACTAAATCTTATCTTCTATCACAACTTATTGCAACTGCCCCATCTTTAAGAAACTTCATTCTTGAAACTCCAGCCTTGATTTTCCGTATCGATATTTTCTTCAATTTGTGTTCTTGTTACTATACTGTCTTGAACTCTCTTTGGCTTCACTACTAGAACTTCATTATTCTTTTTCTTGCCACCTCATTATATTTTAGTCGACCTTGTTCGACTACTTGACCACTACTATCAACTTCCTTCAGCTGTTTTTTAATTCTATTATCTGTTTTCCCAAACTGTTTATCAAAAGATCTTTTGTAGAAATCACTTCTTCTTTAGTGCTAATTAATTCATCCTTACATTGCACCACAAGTTGAAACATCGACGCCGGTTCATGCTCTCTGCACTATGCACAGTAAAATTTCATAACACGAGAATTCAGTTCTACTTCCGACGATGTTAACTGTCCACATGATTTACAACTCCGTGATTTACATATATCACACTTAAAGACTGCTATTCTGGGTTCTTGACAGACATGACATTCCATTTTGTAGGTTAACGACTAACGTAGACAATTTTTCAAATTATCTCATAAATTGGTTTCTGTTTGATAAAACTCCACCCGTAGATGATTTATAGGCTATATACTTTCACTTTAGAGCAAAATAAAGCTCTGGTTTTAGGTTTTTCCTCAGTGTCTTTCAATTTGCAGAACAATGCAAAAATCATGTAACAATAACTAACCCGCAATTACCAACATATACTTATATTTAGGAACAATAACCAGGATACAAACCCGTCTAAAAGCGATTTAAAACTGTCTAAATCAGTCTCAGACCTATATAAACCTGTATCAGACCTGCGAGTGGATAAACCTTTAGAACAAGAAGAAAGGTTTAAGAAGTCGAATCTAGTTGTTGAAGACTCATAAGAGTTTAACAAGGTGAATCTGGTTGTTGAAGGTGAATAAGAGTTTAATTAAATCACGTCATTTGTCCTCTAAAATTATCCACTAAATCTGATGATAATCGACTTTCTAAAATCTTATTTGTCTTTAACAAACTCTTGTTAGTTTTCAACAATCACATACGACTTCTTAAAAATTTTTTATCCACCTACAGGCCTCATACAGCTTTATACTGGTCAGATACAGCTTTATACAGGTCAGACAGATACAACTTTTAGATATTTTTATACAGTTGTTAGGCAGCTTTGTTGACAACCTTTAGACAGGTCTGCATACAAATGTATACAGTTGTATACAGCTTTATAAGGCCAGATACAGCTTATGAACAGCTTTATACAACTCAGATATAGCTTTAGATAGTTTTTAAAAAGGTCTGTACGTCTATAGTTGTTGGTGAATATGGGAAATGGTGCGTAAAGGTCATTTTCCGTAAACTTATTAACTCAACAGTTGCCTATCGATCTACATCAGTTGAAAAGTATGATGATAAACAAGAAAAAAATACTTTGGTAAAACAACAACAATGTCTACTGGTCAAAGACTTAATAAATTTACACTATACCCGATTACTAGAACATGAGCATGCCTTTTAGTTGAGGAAGATCTTCAATTAATATAGGTCTATAATAAAGTTTTTAAGAGTGCTATGTTTTAATTTACGGTTAACTTTGGTTATTTCATTTAGATAATTTGAGCTTTTTATTGGCACACTAATTTTGTTTAAGTTCACTCAAAGCTTTACTGCACTGTCACTATTTAACTTTTAAAATCGTTTGACTTAGAATTTTGACAGATCTATTGTAGGTTCGACTTTAGCACTTAGGATGGTATCCTAAAAGAGACTGCAGCTCCTGAGTTAAAATTGTGTTTTAGGTTATGGGTAGAACAAGCGAAGAGTTAGAGTTACGTCCCTGTGGATTGCAGTTGATGGATTGCTCGAGAATTTCTATGAGGAAATTGGCTGACCGTTGCAAGTTTAATGTTCATAATTCCTACGCTGTTCGCTCGCGTTGTTTTGAATTTGTCTTGAATGTTTAAATGCTTTAGTAGGACATAGTTGGTATGGCGATTTAAATAGCACGAATATATTATGATAGACGAGCATTTATAAAGTTTACAAACGACCCTGTGGCAAGTCTTCACACATAACAAATAATAATATCCTACTGATGCTACCCGATTTGATTAAGCTTCAAATAATACATCTAAGCGCTTATTACCAAGTATGCCTATTAAATGTGAGTTACAATCTATTTGTCCAAGGTTCGAATCCAGCAAAACTTCAACACATTTGAAAATAAAAAAAAAAATTTTTTATTTTTAGTATTTTTTAGTAGTAGCAAAGGAATGGGGGTTCTGCATCCTCCGCCGCGGAGGATGCAGAACCCCCATTCTTTTCCTACTGAACATCTCACCTTCGCAGGAGCCACTCATTTAAAATGGTCCTCAGAATTTTTGCATGTTCAACCGACGCCATACCTACTAATAAGATAATCAAATTATCGACTGTTGGATGAAGTATTAGATCCACGAAAGATGGGACACCCGATAATATCGGAGGCATACTTTGATGGTATTGTCTATTTGCGTTTAATATCGTCAGTAGATAGTGATACTGTAGACGCCACTAAAACTCACCGGATCCTGGCCTATCAGGTGATGGGTCCGCCCACGCGACGTCACACTTTGACTTTAGAGGTTAGCGGTAAAAACATCGTTTTTGTTTACATGTTGTCAAGATGCAACGTACCATTTAGAATCTATACACAATAATATGTTAAAACCTCGGTTAAAACTGCATACATGTGTTTTAAAAGCTATCTACGGTTTTTCTTCTGTGGCGGAAAGTAATCTTGCTTCTCCATTTTTCTTTTGTTAGTGGTTGCTTTGTTTACATTTGTTTATTTACTTGCTCCACTATTGTACCAAAATGTCATTTTATAAAAAATATATAATAACTTATTAACTTGTTGACAATGCAACGTACTTATCATAAGTCTCATCATTCAGGGATCTCAAAAAGTTTGAAACTGATTCGATTCGATTTCCCTTTTCATTCTTTTATCTACTGGTGCTGCGCATTGACTTTCACATCTTTTTGAACTTATGAACTTCTTAATATCTTCGTTATGGTCATTCTTAATATTTGATAGTTGTTCTTCTGCAAGCATTTCAGCAACATCACCTAAAACAAAATAGCTTCCTGTCCATTGCTCATACAAACATACCAAATTTATGTGTTTACACATCATAGTTTTTACAGAATACTGTGATCCCTCACACCTGTAGCGATGAATACAAATCTTGCATACTCTATAATATAATGTTTTGCATTCTGTCTCACATAATAATTCATTATAAGAAACTTAATAATCGTATTCGAAGACTTTACCTGAAATTCTCCAAAGCCTACCTGTTTTACCTCAGTTTTGTTCATTGTTTCTGCAATTTTGTGTGCTCCTCGTCTCTGTGAAAAACAGGAATTTCAAATGTTTTTTTCCCACTTGTAAAATTTATTTGTGCTGCTGTGGATGGTTCTATGGGTTAGTCATATATTATTATCTGGGCCTAAATAAAATAATATTAATTTCTATAAAAGGTCAGTTGCCTTTATTTTTGCGTAATAGAACAAGAAATCGTTTATACAAATAATGTAAAGTATTCATGTTAAAAGTAAACATGAGAAAAGTAGACATAAGGAGTTTAATCGGGGACATTGAACGTTATTTGGAAAAGTCAGCAAGAAAGTGCAATTTCGATAGTAATTAACCCGGATTGACATATTGGGCAAAAATAATAATGGCCGCAGTAAGTGGGCGGTGCAATAGTTGCGAAAATTGATGAATGTACAGGTTATCGCTGTTTTTGGGAAACAGGGAGAGCAAATGACGTCTAAGTATGAATGGTTAGTGAGAAAACGAAAGCTAGTGGAGAGGAAGTCGGACTCGAGTGTTGACAGCCGTTACGGGTAGTCGAGAGTTGGCGAAAGTCCAAGTCGGAAGTTGGCGAAAGTTTAAGTCGAGAGTTGACGAAAGTTCAAGTCGGGAGTCCGAGGAAAAGTTGGCGTAAGTCGAACTTGCGGTTCTAAGTGAAAGTGTAAACAGAGGGTCGAGAATAAGTGGCAACCCAAGTCGATCGAGATCAAGTCGGAAATCCGAGGGAGCCAAAGGCATTCAGTAGGAGAGTCTCCGCTCCGGTTCGAGCCGAAACCGGTTGAGGGTTAGGAACGTGACGCAAGGATCATCCTAGGGTTGCTTTTAGGGAAAGAGAGATGTAAGTCAATATTATTATATTATAAATTGTGTATCTATATAGTTAACACCCCTAACGCATTAGACTACCTCCGCAGCCGAGCGAGTAATTTATTATTATTTAGGCAGTAGTAAATAAATTAGTGATTTGGGAATAACTGCGTTTTAATCGAAGGAAGTTAGACCTACCCCTTCAGGGTAAGATCTCCTATTAAGTTAACACCCCGTAGCCCTTTATAATACCTCCGCAGTCCCAGCGTGACAATATTATCTCTGTAAGTGCATATCCTGAAATAAATTAATACTGTATAAAATACAATAAATACATTCTACTTAATAAGAATACATACAAAAATTAACTTGTCAGAACACAACAACAAAAATATTTTGTGATTATGTATAAGTATAAATTATAACAACGTTAGTTACCTTTCCAAGTATATATAGATACTAAAATGTAAGATGTCAATGACTACAGCTGCTTTCCTCACAAGCAGACTGATTATAAGCTTCGATACTTGTTTTCATTTCATTGTACCTATATGTCCTCATTGTACGAGACCATCTCTTTGTATGGTCTAAATACATTACAATCTGGGTCGAAATGCTGTCAGAACAGTCTTCGTTTGATATTATATGAATGTATTGAATATTTTTAACCCAAGACATATTTTTTCAAGATATCCATCTTTATGTCTCGCTTCAAGCAGTAAAGAATATGAGATTATATCCACTTACCTGCAAATCAGTAAAAAAACAGTACTATTAGTAGACTTAATACTATAAATTAACTCGAACAAACTTTTAAGTAAGTAGTTGAAATTATTTTGAAGTATTACTTTAATAGTATTAAATCTGGAAACAAATCTATAATCTATACATTAGAAATGAACTTACCAAAACAGTAAGATGTAATAGTATTTCCTTGAGTCCTATTTCTCGGAGAATACTTGAACAACCCAAACTAACCCAAACAAAAACGTTGTTTTTTTACCGCTAACTACCACATTTTTTTTGACAAATCTACTAACACATTTGCCTGAATCTACTGAAATCTACTAAAGTCATTTAACAAAATACCAGAAATCTACTTTTTTGACAGTTAACAGATACACAAGGCTGTCAAAAAGTGCGCACTGATGCACAGAAACAATTTTAATTTTCGCTTTTTTAATTTCATCTGAAACTGAGACGTTTTTGAATAATCAATCAAACATCTAAAAAATATATAAAATATTAGAGAGTGTATTATGATTGTGATTATCCTACTTCCTACTATTTTGATTAGAAAATTATAGAAAAACACAAACCTTAGAACTAAATCCGAAGCCATTCGGGATAAAATCCTAATATTGCAGGCTTTGCAATGGGCACTATAACTATCCTGCGGTTTACAAAGCCAAGTGGAAAATAATGGATTTTGTTCCCATTCTACACGATAAGATTGTTCATAATTACGCTTCATATTCACACTAAATAATAACTAATATCATTGTATATCGCAGCGACTATTATTGATAAACTCATAATACTGAACCGTAGCAAATAAAATAATTTAAAATAAGTGAAATAAATCGTTGATTGTCGGGATACAGAGGCGAGAGGCGAATCCCAGCAAAAGTTTAGGTGAATCACCACAAAGAAAGCAGGCGAACGAAGTAATCAAAGCAATAAAAATACCATCATTGAAATAAAAGTAAATGGGGCTTGTTTTCTGCTTTTGCCTGTTTATAATATTTCGATTTTAGTTATTTTTACAATTATTGTTAATTAACAAAAATTCCATTAATAACTATTGTTAATGATACTTTTTCCACAATAATTTATGGATTTAATTTTTTGATGTTAAAATCTACCAAAGTCTACTATGGAAAATCTACCTACTAAAATTTTTCAAAAAGGGTGAAATCTACCAAAAAAGTAGAAATCTACCAAATGTGGTAACGCGGCGCTAACCTCTAAAAGTCAAATGTCACGTCGCGAGGGCGGACCCATCACCCGATTGGCCAGGATCAGGTGATTTTTAGTGGCGTCTCGATACTGTGGGTTAGTTGGTGGGAATAACTATTTTTTTGTAAATTCTGTGTATTTCAGTTTCCAGAATAGTCTGACAAATATCTAGGTCAGACACCTACGCTCAAAACTATTTAAATGTGACTTTTGAATATATTGTTGTATATCTATCGTCATATAATTTGAGAATATTATTATATCTTTATCATTTTACGTGACTAATGAAATGTGGTTTGCATAGTGGCATAATAAATTCCAGGATTTATTCGGATGTTTTGAGCAACTTAGTGGTATTTGTTTACAAGTTTCTGCAGTAAAAATTTCGGTGTTGCCGGATCGATCAATATGCCGGGAAGAGCGAAAGAAACAGAAATTTGCGATATTTGTGAAGAAAATGTTACGGATGAAGATGAGGGCCTATTATGCGACAAAATAAATGCCTAATTTGGAAGCATAGCTTGGCCATGTCTGTTAAAGCATACCAGAAGTTATGTAAATCCAAGGATAAATCGTTCTGTAACCATTGTGAGACTAATAATCCTCAGGCCAGTTCGAAGCAAGCAACCAACTTTACGCTCAGTGATGTGATGCAAAAACTGGAAGAAATCAGGGAAGAAATGGATAGCAAGTATAATAAACGGTTCCAAAAGTACCAAGAACAGGCTAGAGAAAATGAAGAACTGAGAGCAGAGGTTAATCAGCTTAATAGACTAACGGCTCATGACAGTTTTTTCGGCATGATCGTTTACCGTCGGCCATTCGAATTTTTGTCTTTCATTGATCGAGTATTAATGCGTGATGTCAAAATTGGAGCTCCCTTTCGTGCAGAAACATTCGGAATGTTGATGCG
>MU184681.1:67618-79227 GCA_016904865.1 Pissodes strobi | reverse complement strand
CGCATCAACATTCCGAATGTTTCTGCACGAAAGGGAGCTCCAATTTTAACATCACGCATTAATACTCGATCAATGAAAGACAAAAATTCGAATGGCCGACGGTAAACGATCATGCCGAAAAAACTGTCATGAGCCGTTAGTCTATAAGGATAAGCTAAACAAGGATGAACAGAAGTCTCTCGCAAACAATCTTATTATTCAAGGCGTTCCATACAAGAAGGACGAGAATTTAAGGGAAATAATAGCAAAGGTGGGTGGATATCTTCATGTAAATTTGGCTAATGAAAACTACACAGCCTTAAGATTAGGGAAAAATGAGGAAAAACGGAGCTCAATTAGGGTCACTTTTGCTAAACAGGATATTAAAGAGAAATTATTAAAATCACCTAATAAATTTACCTTAAATTCACAGGATTTTGGTTTTACTACTGATAGTAGAGTTTATCTTAATCATGATTTGACTAAACATAATTTTGAACTGTATGAAAAGGTTAGGCTGTTTAAGAAACAACATAATTTTAAATATGTATGGATAAATGATGGGAACATATTTTTAACAAAAAAAAGATGATAGTTAAGTTTTATTAATAAAAAATGAGGGGGATTTAAAAAATTAGACACATCAAATCTTATAATAGCTTATACTAATATACAAAGCTTAAGAAATGAGTGAGATGAAGTTAAATGTTTAGCAGCTACATATAATTATGATATCATATTATTGTCTGAATCTTGGCTGTGTGAAAATGAAGTTTATTTATTTCAGATAGAGTTATGCTTGTAGGGATAGAAGAGGTGGTGGAGTGATAGGCTAAAATTTAGAGAGCTTAACAAGTCAAAAATTGATGAACTTATAAGTTGGTTTACTATAGCTTTAGATGATTTTAGACTCACATTGATTTATAGACCACCTACGGTTCATTATGAGGTTATGGTTAATGCTTTGGATGAGCTAATGAGTAGCTGGAAAAAAATCATTTAATAGTAGGTTATTTTAATATAAACATATTGGCTGATTCAAGTATTATCACAAACTATATACAATTTTCAAATATTAATAATTACTACATTAACAATACAATTAATATGGATAATGTAACTAGGACATCAAATAACACTATAATTGACCATGTCATAACTGATCAGTGGTTGAAAAGTCAATGTGTAGTTGGGGTAGAACCAAATGCAATATCAGATCATCAAAAAATTGTTATAACTGTTAGAAAAAAAAATAAATAAGTACTACCCTAAAATTAGACACACTTATTCTGCTATTAATTACACAAAATTTAAAACTTTATTTGAAAACAAAGTTATTGGAAAAGATAAACAAACATTCGATGAGCTGATAGATATCATATGTTGTTGTAAAAAAGAAAGTCAATACGAAAACACAGTAAGGTGTCGGCAGGGTAATACCTGGGTTACCAAAGAATTAATTAACCTAATAAAAGAAAGGGACAGTTTATATAAGCAAAGACAACTTAATAGAAATAACCAAAATTTAGATCAAATTTTTCGACATTAAAAAAATCAAGTGACTAATAAAATAAAATCACTAAAAAATCATTATTTTAACAAAAAGTGGAACGAAGCAGGAAACAATTCAAAAAAGCAGTGGAAAATTATGAACAGATTTATAAAAAATATTAACTTTGATAATAAAATTGACTGCTTAATTGTAGATGAAAATGAAATAATAGACGATAAAGAAATAGTAAATAAGCTAAATAATCATTTCGGCAAAGTAGGTAGTACTATTACAAAGGAAATAGAAACTGAAATAAAACATTCTGGGCCTGACATTATATTAAATTTAGAAGAAATTTATTGTAATAACTCTATATTTGTGAGACTTACAACTCAAAATAAAATTAGGTACATGATTAAAAACTTAAAACGTAATTCTGTGCCCCAGGATATGACCAGTTATCAATTCTTGATGTGGTTAATTTGGGTGAAGAGTTAGTAAACATTTTAACCAAATTGGGGAATCAGGTTTTAGAAACAGGAATTTTTCCAAATGTATACTCAAAGTAGGCAAAGTTAGCCCAATTTATAAAGCAGGTACTAAAACAGATATGGGTAACTATAGACCTATAACAATTATAACTACATTTTCAAAAATTTTAGAAAAAATAATTAAAGACAGAATCTTGACATTTATAGGTAAATATGTAGAAATAGATAAGTTCCAATATGGGATTAGTAGCACATTAGGCGCAGCAGTAGATTTGGTTAATAAAATTAGTACTGAGCTGGATAACAAAAAAATCGTTATTGCTGTGTTTATAGATTTAAAAAAGGCATTCGATGTGGTCAACTTTGATTTATTACTTAAGAAGCTTAAAGATCTTGGTTTTCGGGGAGTTATTTACAATTTATTAGAGTCATATATAAAAAAAAGAAAACAGTATGTAAAGTTAGGGGAAAATAGTAGCACTTTGGAATTTCCAGAATGTGGAGTACCGCAGGGGTCTGTACTTGGCCCCTGTTGTACTGCCTATTTGTACTTAACTTGAGCGTAGCAGGGTTAATAACAAGATACTATACATTTGCTGATGACACTGTCTTGTTATATGAAGGTTATGATGAAAAGATGCTAGAACAACAAATAAATGCTAACTCAAACTGGTTGTTATATAATAAACTTAAAATTAATATACTTAAAACTAATTATATAATATTTAAACAAAAGAACAAAAGTATTCAAGAACAAGTTCTTAAAATTAAAAATATGACTATAAAAAGAGTATCTTCTGTAAAATATTTAGGCCTAATATTAGATGAAAACCTCAGTTGGAAGGAACACCTGTACATTGAAATTAAACTAATTCCTATGATAGGAGCTGTATATAGATGTAGAAGTTACTTAAATTATAGGAATAAAATATGCATATATAATGCATATTTTTTGAGTCAATTTAGATACTTAATTCCATTATGGGGTACTTGCGGGAAAACGGAATTTCAAAAAATGCAGGTGGTAGAAAATAAAGTATTAAAGATTTTATTTGGATTTGACAGGTTAACTCACACAGATGAGCTATATAATACCTTAAAAGTGTTTAAGCTAGAACAATGTAAATACATGTATAGGATTATAAATAAGCAACAAAAAACAAATAAAACCATTATATTTACAGAAAATGTACACTCATATTATACTAGAACAGTAAATGATATATATCAAAATAATGTCAGATCAAACAAAGGCCTCCACAACCCCTTTTTCCAGGCTTCTAAGTAATATAATTCTTTACCACTTGAAATAAGAGAGTCTCAAAATTTTAAGGTATTTAAACGAAAAATTGAACAGCATTTAAAAAGAGTGATATTTTAAGCAAAAGGTAAAACCTAATATTATCTAATCCTTAGCCAGAAGAAATAAATATAGACGATTTTATTCATTGGTAGGTAGGTAGAAAGCTAGAAAATAGTATTATATTGTTGTGTTATTTTGTTATAGTTCTCCTCAGAAAGACTATATAATATATTCTTATTTGATATTAGAATCGTCGTTATTTTTTCTTGGTTTGAAGGGTTAGGTATCTATAAATATGAAAAAAAAAATAAAAAAATAAAATAAAAAAAAAATAATAATATATACGGGCATATAGTTTAGCACTTGATTGAAGAGGATGTTTTTTGGTTTTTGGACTTTTTTATGTAGGTTGATGTTGTTTGGGTTTCTTTTTTCTATTGCTGTTTGTTTTGTTAGTATATTTATAACATAGAGGCACATACTACTGTTAAGAAATTTTAAAATATTACCCTTGTTACCAGTGTTTAAATCACTGATTAAAGGGTCACAATTATTGTTATTTAGGTAGGAAATTATTGTATTATGTAAAATTATGTAAAATGCCATTTATTTTTTTTGACAATAAATCATTTCAAAAAAAATATATCTCTTCATTTCCTTGTGTTTTTGGCTACAGAAATAAAATCTTTGGTGGTATCGTGTATATGTGCTTAACACTTTTGGTTTTGAAAATTCTGTGTATTTCGGGTACCGGAATTATAGACACATAAGGTTATGAAGTACCTTATCTGATTTTTGGCTTTTTGGGACAAATCATCTGTATCTACTTTACATACTTGTGCACTTATCGGGCTGTTTGCTTGATGGTGTAGTTTTGCCTACTGGTGCAATTATATGGCTGTTTGCTTGATGGTGTATTGTCTGGTTTTGGCGTTTTTAGAGGTAATTATCCATACCAATCTATGGTACCTTATACACGGATGTCTTGCCGTTTGCTTAACTGTGTATGATATGATTTTGAGTTTGGGTTGTAATTTTGAGTTTGATGGAGATAATTGTTTATATCCATTTGTTGTACTGTATATACGTTATCTTGCCGTTTGGGTTAACGTATGTTACTTTTTTGGACTTGATGGATGTGATCATCTTTATCTATTTATCGTACTTTGCGTTATCTTGTCGTTTGCGTTAACGTATTATATCATGTGTAATTTTGCCTTTTGTGTTCACGCATCTAACTTGATTTTTGACTTCAAAAGATATAATCATTTATATCTATATTTTCTTTACTTTGCGTTATCTTGCCGTTTGCGTTAACGTATCGTATCTTACGTCATCTTCAGTTTTGCGTTGACACGTTATACCGGATTTTGACTTTGAGGGATGTAGTTATCTATATCTATTTATCTTGCGTTACGTTATCTTGCCTCTTGTGTTTGCATATCCTGCTCAATTTTGACTTCAATACATATAATTATTTATATCTAGATTTTCTTTACTTTGCGTTATCTTGCGATAAAACATCGTATCTTGCTTCATCTTGAGTTGTGTGTTGGCATATCTTACCGGATTTTGACATGGATGGCTGTAGTTAGCTATATCTATTTTTCCCGATTATGACTTTTTGGGTATTTCCAAATTAATAGGTTAGGTTTTCTAAATTTGTATTAGTCTGTGGGAAGTGTTGGAAGCTTCTTTGGTCTCAGAACCTTTACAAAACTTTTATACTTACCTCACCTGTGTGGAGAGGAAGGCATTGGTGGTGAGTATTTGGCTGAATGCGTTTAATACACCTTTCCCTATAGCTGGGGCTCACTACTGTGTTCTTCCACAACTCCACAACTGCACATTTTGTTTTCTGGGAGGCTGTGACACTTACTGGAACACCCGCATATCGTTTGGCTTAAAGTTTTGTTTCTCTAAATTTCAGCGTGGTGGAAGCTATATTCTACTCCCTTATGTTAGTGGTAATTTGGGTTACATTTTTTATCTTGGTATTATCATGAATCTTTAATTTTTTTGTTTTGTACCACTTTTCAGGGGACATTACTGGTTTGGGTGGTTTTGGACGCTCTACGGGCTTTGGGTGAGGATTCCTGATTCATTTGGATTGAGGTTGCTACACGAGGTTGCTCCGAACATATAGGATGTCTACGCAATACCAACTAGGGTGCTACTTCCAACTGACGTAAGTCTCGCAGTAACTTTGCCCATTTCAAGTGATCAGGATCCTTTCTCACTTCCATCGGGGGTGCTCTACGACCATACGGATTTGTGGTGTCACCTGAAATCAGATTTTGTTTAGCATAGTTTTGTGGTGGTATCCATACTTGCTAATTCTTAGGCTTTGACCTTCTTGTTTTTTTTTACATCTCACGTATTTAAAAATCTTCTTGATTTTTGGGTGAAGTTTGTAATAAACTTTGAATCACATGGGAAGTAACTTAGTCGAACTTTATTGAGTCTTTTCTGGGATTGATATAGTTTTTTTGCAGTTCTCTTATAGATGGTGCTAAGCTTTGGAGAGCACTTTATAAAAAAATAAAATAAAAATATATAAAAATAAAGTGACAGCAGATCTACATATATTTTTGGTTTTCTCCTAGTTTGTGTTAGGATTTTGATGCGCACTTATAAGTGACCTAACAAAATTCTTAGTTTGTGTTAGGCTTTGATGCGCACTTATAAGTGACCTAACAAAATTAAGTTTCTTTGTATATCTGTCGATTAATACGGTTATGGTTTGGGTAATAAAGATAGACATAATTCTAAATTTTTTAATATAAGTTCTCAATTTCCCTACTTCTCTAAGTTTTACGAAAACTTTTCAAACAAGTTTTCAAACTTTTCTTACCGGGTTGATGGGGTATGTAACGAAATAATACTTACTTCGTTACAGGCTTTTTCATATTTTAAGATTTCTTTCTAAAAAAGTGAAAATGCAAATTTCTACATACGGCTGATTTCTGCAATTGAATAAGGTTTCAATAAAAGTTAAATCATTTATACATAGGTAAAGCTACTGTTAAAACTGTACATGTAGTATATCTACATCGTTTTCTATAACAATATTTTTATTGTACCAGCCATTGGTAATAGAGGGCGATAATAATTCTAATAATTTATGTGTCGTCTTCCTCCTTTCGACGCAGTAGGAACATGTATTGAAATCGAACCGCCATCCGGGCCAGCTTTTGTCTTTGATTTAACGTCTAGGTGAGTAGGCCATTTTAATTTTGCACATTCAGTTTTTAAGTTTATCGAATTTATTTTTCTGTTTTAGGAATGTCTTAGGACACTTTTCGGAATCTAAAAGGATTTTTAAAGCCGTAATCTTATCAACATTTCTGGCTAGATATCTGAAGTAGATTTCTAATATCTAAATTTGTAAATTGTATTCTTTTCATCGTGGCACCTTTTGGGAAATGTTGTTGAGTAAATGATCTTATTGGAACCTTTATCGAATATAGTTCGATATATTTATCGTGAATTTTGTTAACTTTTACAGAAATATTTAACTTCGCAGTTTGAAGTTAGCAAGGAGAATTTCTAATTAACATCATTTTATTACCAGTTTCTGTTGGTTTTTATGTTTTTAGCAAATTCCTGGTACCAGTCCAACGTTTTCTAAAGTCATCCAGTGACTGATAGGCTCTTGCCAAATTTAGGAAGATACGGATGGTTAACCATTAAACCTACAGTTTGCTGCCGGTAGAGGAATTGGGAAATCCCACTTTCTGGAGTCTAAGGTGAGTTCTCTTTTCTTATTTCTAATTTATGAAATATAATATTGAATTTTTGGAGCTCACCTTGGATTTTTACTTTTTTTCTCTGCCGACAGCGGACGGTAAATGTATACCTTTTCTCTTTGTAATTCTAGCTCCTTGCCAAATTTTTAACTTAATTTGCTTTGTTTACCTTTCTTGTGGCATTTAACGCTCACCTAGGCGGGATTTTTGAGAACGATTGACATTTTGAGAAATGTCGATCGATTTAATATTGTAACTTTTGCATTTACAGTTTTATTAATGCACGAATTAGACTTGTGGGGAATTTGCATAATTACAATTTCACAATTTTGAAGTAATCATATCTTCCTCCCAATTTTTTGACTAGTATTTTGCTTATTGTTAGAACTTTTCTATTCAATTAACTTTTTGTGGACTTTTCATTTGTTTTGCACTTAATAAGAAGTGTGCTTAAGTGTAGTTTAATCATTTTTTTTCTGAGTAAACTTGAGTAGCAGAATTATTTACGAATCTTGTATTTTGTTCATAGATTTAATTCTTAAGTAATAGAGTTTAAATCTTTTTGCTGATTTTTTTTAAATCACTGTTCATTTTTCATTTCTTTTTTTGATATCAATCAACATTCTGGTCTAAAACCAATTTTTCTGTTTGCATATTTTCACGGAGATTGGCCAAAGAGCTTGTATTGATAGTCAAGCATCATTCGAGTATACTATTCTGGTAAGCCTAGACGGACCAGCCGCCATAAGACATTTGTTCGAAAAGTCCTCTGGTATTATCTTCACCTATAAAGGCCTAATAACCAACAGGCATCTGGAGAAGAGGAATGAGGTGAAGAGGCGTGTGTCCAACCAGGGTTGAACGTCTAGACGAAGCTAGGTATTATGTTTGCCAGATCATTGTAAAGACCAGAATTCTTAATTAATAACTAATTTTAATTATTGATATTTCAACTGATTTTTTTTGTGAACTCTAAAATTTAACTAAATAATTTAATTTTTCAAAATCTCTAAAGCAATTTGTTTAACAAATATTATTTTGAATTGTTTCAGTCCAATTCTATTTATTTTAATAAATTATTGTAAATTTTTTTTTAAGAACATCTTTCATTTCCTGCAAGAAACGAGATTCCGCGATTCTCAACGTATATCAAGTAATTTTTGTCAGTTCTTTTAAGCTTTTATTGGTTATACTTGAGAGTTACTTTGAGAATTGAGGAATGTCTGGCACCCATATAAAAATATATTGCTATCAAATAAGAGAAATCCACACCCAAATTATCATAGCCGGTATACTATTACGTTTCCATAAAATCAGGAACACAATCTGTTACATACTCATATGAAATATTATTTAAATCGTACGTGTGGTTTACGAGATATTTAATCATTCCCGAGACATTCGGGACACTATCTATTTCATAGTTTTGGATTAGGATTATAACAATAATATTTAGACAAACCAACTTCCTTCGACCCGTGATTATTTTGGAGAATAGGAGAGACGTGCCTCGAGACTTGAATAATCAAGGTATTATACGTATCGGACGACTCGTCTGATGAAGCAGTCCGAAGTTTCGGGAAAAGGGAATTGCATAATGGAACAGAGATCGGGTAATCACATTTATGAAATACAGGGTGCGGTCGCCAAGTTTTCGGAAGTTAAATTACCAAAAATTATACATAAAGAAAGCAAAATTTCAAAAAGTACCTACTGCCATTATGTGACATGTTAAACACAACAAACGCAAGCCGATTCGCGGGCAACAGCCACTACATAATATTCAATCAGCATGTTTGACGACACAAACACAATCCGATCACTAAGCATAGGATGTTATGCATGCAAATGTACGGCACTTTTCAGCTTTATATGCATACCCGAGGTGACACCACGTGTACAAAGCGGAATCAGTTTCGAACGAGTCTCGACTAAGTTTCACTTTGTAGCAGATGTACAATAATGTAGCCATTTAGATCTGTTTCGGTTGAGCGGACGGACTCCATCAGTTGAGAATTAAATTGACCCAATTCAGTCGGTGTAATGGAAAGGCGGAATTAATTAATTCAATTGCCAAATTAAGGGAAAATTTAAATTAAATTAAGTAGGAGTTTCGGTTGGTACATTTATTTACATTATACAACTCCTAAAATGTATAATCTAATCCTATATCTAATGCATAAAGACAACTAGCACCGTACGTCACAATGAGTAGATCATTACAAACAGAACGATCGATATCGATATTTTCCTAGTTTTCACCATAATCCCCAAACGCGAACGAGCCGGAAGCAGGTGTGGTCTAAACAAAGTGTGGTTTAGCTCATAGATATTCTACTTGAGGACAATGACAACACCTTAAAGATGATATTTAAATCCTTTAACTTCAGAGATGAAAACTGTATACACCGCAGCAGTTGCTCTTCCTCTACAAAGAGCAAATAAGACCGTTCGTATAATATTGCTCACACATCTGGGGTGCCGCACCAAAGCACACCCTAAACTTGCTGGATTCCATTCAGAAGAGAGTTGTGCGGCGACCCGGAGTTGACCCGGAATCTGGATAGTCTGGAACACCGCAGACATGTGGCGTCGTACAACTGGAAACACCTAGAACATCGCTTTACAAGAACTCCTTTGTCTGGCGCACTGCATCGCTGTGGAACACTCCCAGGACATCTATTTCCCCCTAATTACAGCCTACAACTATTCAAGAACCGTGTCAATCAACATCTTCGCATACCCACCGCTCGTCGCGCACCATAGGATCTCCCTTTAGTGTGCCACAGCCATAAAAAAATGAAATATATTGGTAGTCAAATTTGTAAGTCTTCAACTACACTTATAGTTTTAAAAAATGTCTAATAAAGAATAACCACTAAATTAAAGAGCATATTATTATATGTTGTCTCAAATTTGAAGAAACCCTGCACCTATAAAAATATTTAAAATTATTATAACTTGTGGTGTTTAAAAGAACGATTGATGTGAAAATTTTGTCAAATGAATATGTCTAATAAAGAATAACCGCTAGATGAAAAATCCATATAATATTTCAAATTTCGAGAAACATCTTAAAGAATATGTATCTTTAATGAAATTTAAAGTTACTCTATTTTCTAAGATCAACAAGAACTCTGGGATGATGTAGTGAATTTATTAATTAAAAATCCTTAATGAAGAACGATCACTAAATGAGAAAATGATGACTGAGATTATAGTAACACTCCATTTATAAACAATATTAACCAAAGATATGTGTGTTGTATATGCCGCTGAATTTTAAAAAATTTTAATAATATCCATGTATTGTCCCGTTTACCTAAATGTATTTCCGTTTACACTTATATCTATTATGGACATAGGTCTAGAATTTTAAAACGCCCTGAAGAAGCTAATATATTTGGCGAAACGTCGGCTTTTTAACAAAATCTAGACTTTTATTTCGTCGTTCCCTAAACCCAACAAAATCCAATTTACTGAGATTATGTACCTTTGACAGAATTTAAAGTTACTATGAATTAAAAAAATATATATAATAAATTTACAAAATAAATAAAAAAAAATCATATCGTATTTCTAAGCAGAAAGTACACCTGAAAGATATATTTAACATAATACACTTATAAAAAAAATTAAAGTAACTGTAACCTATAATGTCAATAACTATAAAATGATGTAATGAATTTATAAAATAAAAATCATTTTAAGATTATGTGCTTTAAACAAAATTTAGTTATTATAAATTGAAAATGTATGTAATGAGTTTACAAAATAAAAATCCTTAAAATTCATATAATAATTCTTAGTACAAGGTACATCTTAAAGATGACCTTAATTATGAAATTAAGAAAAAATTAAATGTACTATAAAATATAATGTATATAACTATAAAATGATGTAATGAATTTATAAAATAACAATCCATGACGAAAACATCCTTTTACTTTTCAAATTTCGTGGAACATTTTTAAAATAAATCTAGATTATGTATCTTTAATGAAATACTATATTTTTTAACGTCCACAAGGACTATGGGATGATGTAATAAATTTATGAATTAAAAATCTAATGAGGAATAACTACTAAATGAAAAAATCCGCGACACATTAAAGATGATTTTAAGATTATGATGTTTATCAAAATTTAAAATTTCTATAAATATAAAATATAAATAAAATAAAATAAAAATCCTTAATGGAAAAATTTATGTATTGTTTCTGAGCACAAGAAACATGTTAAAGATGATTTTGAGATTATTAAATTGAAAAAAATAGTTACTATAAAATATATTATTTGTAACATGAGACGATGTAAACTTTTAATAGAAAAACAGTTTTTTTTCAAACATCTAGGAGCATTTACAAATGATTTTAAGATTATGTACCTTTAACAAAATTTAGAAGTTCTATAAATTTAAAATATATGTAATCAATTTATAAAATAAAAATCCTTAATGTAAAAATTCACATATTGTTTCTAGGTACAAGAAACCTGTTCAAGATGATTTTTAATTATAAAATTTACAAAATAAAGTTAATATAAAACATATTATTTATAACATGAGACGATGTAAATCTTTAACAGAAAAACAT